>JASDQU010589111.1:44348-87455 GCA_032191745.1 Picea mariana | reverse complement strand
TCTAGAAGGAAACATGGTGGGAATCCATCATCCTCAGGTGAAACCACTCCAGGAGGAACGAGTGCACATAATTTTGAAACTCTCCAACCATGAAGAGCCGAAGTGGATCATGGCCATCATATCCAGAAGGACACACGTCAATAGATTGTGTACTTCAGGTGGAAGTGTTCTGGGAGAAAGCGAAGGTGGAGAGTTGAAAATCCCAAATCTTGAATCACCAAAGAGGCTTGTGTTCATTGATATCTGGGAGGTACATGTCAACATATCGTGAACTACGAGTGAAAGAATTCTGGGAGAAAGCGAGCGGGGAAAAGTTGAGACTTATGAAGGCCAATGTCCCAAAGTGGACAAGAGTCATTGATTTGAGGTGGATGCATGGTCCCTGACATGAAACTTTGGGTACAAAATGCTTTGGGGGAAAGTGGAGGTCGAAAGTGTTTAACTCCCGAAGCATGGAGTCTCGAAGTGGATCTCGACCATTGATTATGAAGGAGGCCAAGGAATGTTGATCTGATCTGGGTTGAAGGTTTTGAAGTCACGTAGCTCTAGGAGGTTATTCCCTGGGTCACAGCCCAAGGCCACATGAAAGGAAGGAGCTAGTTCCCGTTAGTGTGATATTTGGAAAAGGGTGATAAGAGAGAAGGACCCGTGGATAACCATCGATCTAAGAACAAAAAATCGATGGTGGGGAATCATTGTCGGGAGCGGAGGAAAAATTAGCAAATGTGCTAGTTTTCATCCCACTATTTACCAATGCCATTGATTTTGTCGGGACAGGGGATCAACAACTAGAATTTAAAAGAGATTGGGTGAGCACTTTTCTTATTGTGGGGATAGAAATCTCTGATAAGGAGCGAGCACGTTGGCAGCCCGCAATTATTGTGAACTAGCGATCGACAGATAAATCGATAACAATCAGATCATGATTGTGAAAATCTCGAGGGAGATTTCATAGCCTAAGTTTTATTGATTTTGAGACCAACAAGGTCCCGAGGAGCTGATCTAGGTTGAGGACATTTAGCGATCCTGGACCAGGAGGTCGAGCAACCCCCGAGGGAGAGTAGGGGGGTCTGCGTCATTTATTAATGTATAAGTTAAAGTATTAATTTACATTTTTGTAATATAACATATTAATTGATTGATACATTGATAATGAATTAATTGATAATGTATTAATTTATCGATACTTTAATAATGCAATATATTAATTAATTAATACATTATTAATTTATATATTGCAAAAGTATTAATACACTAATAAAGACAACATTAATAATACATTAATAAAGTAGTAATACATTAAAATTAATGTATTTAGTAAATCATTATTCAAATATTAATACATTAACAATATATTATTACATTACTATAAAAACGTCAAATCAAAATTTAAGGAAAAATTGTGGTGTGATAAAGAGTTAGAGGAAAAATGAAAATTAAGGTATTATAATGATGTAATCAACCCTAATCTAGAAGATCAAAATTATCTATCTATTTTTCTGAGTGTAAAGAAAAAAATAAGCATTGCTAAGATAAGAACAAATTCTCACGAGCTCCATAGTGAAACTGGGCATTGGTCAATTCCTAAAATGCCATGGGATGAAAGAGTGTGTCACCTTTGTGACACTAAGAAGGTTGAAGATGAAAAACACTTTCTCTTAGATGAAAAACACTTTCTCTTAGATGAAAAACACTTTCTCTTTCGCATTTTCAAAATATTGATCACACTACCAACCTTCCTAACCTCTTAACTCAACAAAAGTATGCTGATCTTGGAAAGCTTCTCTTAATGCTTTTTGAGCATAGAAACAAAATTCTAAAGAATCACAAGTAATCACTTACCCTCTTAAGGTCTGATAGACCAATTAGGTCTTAGTGGACGTTAATCATCATCATCATCATCATCATCATAAATCAAATTATTAATGGATTCCCTCTAATTATAGGACCATTATGATTAGCCCAATTTTAGCCAAGCTTTATGGAATTATTTTGCAAAAGAAGATTAGCATTTGGCTAGAAAGTCATGGTAAAAGAGCTAAAGGCTAGGCTGGGCTTAGAAGATATCATTCAACTGTGGACCATCTTATTACCTTTAGTATCATTGCAGAGGAGTTCTGCAAAACTAAAGCCAATATTTTTTGTTGTTTTGTTGACTTTAGAAAATCTTTTGACATGGTTCCTAGGAAAAACCTTTGGAATAGGTTGGAAGAGATAAAAGTGCCTCTCAAGTTGAGGGCTGTTGCAATAAGGATGTATGAGAATGTTATTACTAACTTTAAAAACACTGAGGGCTGGTCAAAAGAGATTAACTGAAATATCAGAGTCAAACAAGGTTGTCCCTTATCCCCTACCCTTTTTGGCATATAGATTGATAAATTAGAAGAATTCTTGGAAAAAGAAGGTTGTGTCAGCCCTACTCTCACTGGTATAGTCATCAATATTCTTCTTTATGCCAATGATATCATTCTTATGGCAAGGAGTCCCCATGATCTTGAAAACCAACTAAGAATCCTCAAGGATTTTTGCTCCAATATGGGTATGACTATTAATATTGATAAGACTAAGGTCATGATTATTAAATCCAATAAGATCCCTTATGATACCTTGGTATATGAAAACAACAACTTGGAGGAAGTGACTTTATACAAATATATTGGAATCAATATTCACCACAAGCTTAATTGGAATTATAGCATTGAGAAAAGGATTATTGGGGGATGGAAAGCTTATTATGGGCTTCAAAACAATTGTAAACCAGCTAAATTTTGGAGTCGGGATAAGAAGAAACTCCTCTTTGAGACTCTTGTTACACCTGTTATTCTTTATGGATGTGAAGTCTGGGGCTGTAGTATCTCTCATGAATCCTGGAGAAAGATAGAGCAAATACAAAAGAATTTTATAACCTATAATCTCAAAATTAAAGGAAGTATGCCCTATCCTATCCTCCTCGTAGAAACAAGCCTCTCCCCCATTGAGAGCATGGATATGACTAGATACCTAATGTATAAGAACAAGTTAAACAACATGGAAGACAAGAGGCTACCTAAAATTGCTTCCAAATGAAGTCATAACCACCATTGACTCAAGTGAGGATGGCATAAAGACACTCGGTCTTGGCTAAACTATTGGGGAATCATGGAAGAAACCATTTTGCAGAATAAAGATACTATTAAAAAAAATGTCAAATCAAAATTTAAGGAAAAAATGTGGTGTGATAAATAGTTAGAGGGAAAAAGAAAATTAAGTTATTATAGAGATGTAATCAACCCTAATCTAGAAGATCAAAATTATCTAACTGTTTTTCCAAGTGTAAAGAAAAAAATAAGCATTGCTAAGATAAGAACGAATTCTCATGAGCTCCATAGTGAAACTGGGCATTGGTCAATTCCTAAAACGCCATGGGATGAAAGAGTGTGTCACCTTTGTGACATTAAGAAGGTTGAATATGAAAAACACTTTCTCTTAGATTGTCCAGCCTATACGCATATTAGATCTCATTTTCAAAATATTGATCACACTACCAACCCTCCTAACCTCTTAACTCAACAAAAGTATGGTGATCTTGGAAATATTCTCTTCATGATTTTCGAGCATAGAAACAAAATTCTAAAGAATCACAAGTAATCGCTTACCCTCTTAAGGTCCAATAGACCAATTAGGTCTTAGTGGGCGTTAATCATCATCATCATCATCATCATCATCATCATAAATCAAAGTATTAATGCATTAATGCATAATGTAACATATTAAAGTATTAATACATTATTAAAGTAGTAATACCTTAATAAAAATACTATTAAAGTAATAATACATTAATAATATATTATTAAAGTATCGATACATTTATTGAAAATGATCATGGTTTATAATGGTTAACCATGATTATGTTTTCTTATGGTCATAACTATGAATAACATTGATAAATTAAAGTATACTAAAATATATTAATTTAATTAATTAATACATTAATACATTTTTAATAAATACATTACTAAAGTATTAATACATTAAGACTTGAATAAAGTATTAGTACACAAATAAAATAATTCATTAATAATAGATTAAATAATAAGACTTGAATAAAGTATTAACACATTATTACATTAATATAATGTATAAATTAAAGTATAAATTTTCATTAATGCATAATATAATGTATTGTTTAGTTGACACATTAATAATGTAATGTAATAATTAATTAAAACGTTAATGTATAATGTATCATATAACGTATTATTTTTTTGATACATTATTAATGTAATGTATTAATTATAAATATGCATGACCTTCATTATGGTTTACCTTAGTTGAGCATGGTTTACAATGGTTAGTCATGTTTGACAATTGTTGTCTATACAAGATCATGGCTAGCCATGATCATCACCACTAATGACACTAATACATTAATGTATACTATAATGTATTAATTAATTAATACATTAATACATTATTAATTAATATATTTCTAAAGTATTAATACATTAAAACATTAATACAGTAGTAATACATTATTAAAGAATTAATACATTAATAATGCATTATTACATTAATGCAATGTCTAAATTAAAGTATTAATTTACATAAATGTATAATGTCCTTGTCTAAATTAAATGAGGTCATAGCCTTGTCATCACAAGGGTATGTTCGTCACATAGCGATGACAAGATATTTGCGTGACATTGTGAGGACATGATATATGTGTCATATTGCGACGAAAATATATTTTCTTCACATTGTGATAAGGGGGATATGTTTGTCACAATGTGACAACAAGGATATGTTCATCACATTGCATCGACAAGGCTATGGTCGTCACATTGCGACAACATGATATTTTTCGTCACATTGCGACGACACAATATTTGGATCATATTGCGATAACATGATATTTGTGTCACATTCTGATGGCATGATATTTGAGTCAGATTATAATGAGGAGGCCATGTTCATCACAATGTGAAGACAAGGCTATGGTTGTCACATTGCGACGACAAGGCCATGGTCCTCACATTGCAAAGATAGGATATTTGCATCACATTGTGACAATAGGATATTTGCATCACATTGCGACGACATGAAATTTGCATCACATTGTGATGATGAGGAAATGTTCATCACATTGCGATGACAAGGTTATGTTCATCACATAGAGACAAGAAGGATATGTTCGTCAAATTCTGATGACAAGACTATGTTCATCACATTGCGACAACAAGGCTATGACCGTGGCATTGTGATGACAAGGCAATGTTTAGAACATAGCAATGACAAGGCTATGTTCTACACATAGAGACAATAAGGATATGTTCATCACATAGCGACAATAGGATATTTATGTCACATTGTGAGGACATGATGTTTGCCTCACATTGGGATGAAAAGGTTATGTTCATAACATTGCAAGATATTTTCATCATGGTGTGATGATAAGGCTATGTCATTCATAGTGAGATGATAGGGAAATGTTCTTCATAGTGTGATAATAAGGCTTTATTTGCCACAGTCAAATGATAAGGATATGTTCATCACATTGTGACGACGAAGATATGTTCGTCACATCGAAAAGACAAGTCTGTGTTAAACACATTGTGACAACAAGGCTATGTTCGACACAATGGGGTGTTACTATGTTTTTCATATTGTGATGTTGCTATGTTCATCACATTGCAACATTACTATGTTAGTAATTGGGACGATGCATTAATAATACATTATTAAATTACTAATACACTAATTGGCAATGGCCATGGTTCACTATGGCTGACCATGACCAATGTTAAATTTTGTTGACCATGACCATTTTTAACTTCCATGGAACTTCACTATGCATGACCTTCACTATGGTTAACCTTGGTTGAGAATGGTTCATAATGGTTAACCATGTTTGACAATTGTTGTCTGTAAAAGAGTATGGCTAGCCATGACAATCACTATGGATGACATTAATACATTAATGTATATTGTAAAGTATTAATTAATTAATACATTGTTAAAGTATTAAAACATTAATAAAGTAGTAATAAATTATTAAGGTATTAATACATAAATAATTCATTATTACATTAATGTAATATCTAAATTAATCCATTAATTTTCATTAATGTAGAGTTCAACTTATTAATTAATTCATACTTTAATAATGTATTGTATTAATACATTATTAATTAATACATTGCTAAATTATTAATACACTAATACACTAATACATTTTAATAATACATTAATGAAGTAGTAATACATTGACTTTACTCACCTTAGTAATACATTATTAGGACCTTAATGACCATAATACTACATTAACAAAGTATTACTACATATCCTTATTAAATAGCCAAGGTCGAACATAGGCTTAGTAAATAGCCTAGGTTGAACATAGCCTTAATGCATTAATTGGGTCGATGTTATGTTCGTCACATTGTGATGACATGATATTTGTGTCACATTGCGACGACGATATATTTTCATCATATTGCAATGACATGATATTTGCATCAAATTTTGACGACATTATATTTGCATCACATTGTGATGAGGAGGCCATGTTCATCACAATGTGACGACAAGGATATGTTTGTCACATTGCGATGACAAAGCTATGGTCGTCGCATTGGAATGACATGATATTTGTGCCACATTGCGATGGCATGATATTTTCATCACATTATGATGAGAAGTCCATGTTTTTCATAATGTGACAACAACAATATGTTTGTCACATTCTGATGACAATGCTATGGTCGTCGTATTGCGATGACGTGATATTTGTGTCACATTGTGATGAAAGGATATTTGCATCACATTGCGACAACATGATATTTGTGTCACATTGTAACATTATAAGTTGGCCACATTTCAAAATTATATGTTTGTCACATTACAACACATTATGTGTTGCAACATTTGCATCAGATTGCAACATGTTTGTCACAATGCAACACATTAAATGTTCATGCAACATTATATGTTCATCATATTTCATCACATTGCAACATTATATGTTCATCACATTGCAATATTATATGTTCATCATATTGCATCACATTTCAACATTACTATGTTTGTCATGTTGTAACATCCATTTTTGTTTGTAGTACATAGAAGGAAACTTAGAATCATACTTGTTCTAATGACATTAATAACAAATCATATTTAACTTTGTATATGGTGAATTACACTTGTTTTAAGGACGTTGACAATAAATCTACTTGATTTATATTGGTTATAAGGACATTGATAGAAAACCATTTAATAATTTATACTTTTCATCAGAACATTGATAAAAAAATCATTTTCAACTTTGCAAGTGATGAGTTATATTATTATAAGGACATTTATAACAAATATACTTCATTTATATGTTACAAATAATGATTTATATTTGTTCTAAGAAAATTTAAAGGAAATCAACTTGTTTTATACTTTGCAGATGGTGAATTATAATCATTATAAGGACATTGAAATTTGATGATGATGTATTATTGTTATAAGGAAATTGAAGTAGAAAGCACATGGATCATAGACTGTATACATTGTGTTGGGGTCCTATAATCATAGGTAACTTGATTCTCCAGCTTCTTATTTGACATCGCTCCCATGATGAAGACATATGTCTTGCTGATCTTGGTTGAGTCATTTTCTCCCTCCATCCATTTCGCCCGTTACTTCATCACCCTGCTTCCTCCTTCATCCACCTCTGTGCCACTCACCCCCTTGTCCATTTATCCCATTGGCTACATTTTTTCCACCATTCAACCTTGAATAAACAGACTTTGGATAAAGAAATATTAATTAGATTATAACATAGGATAATTAATAACAAGTAATAATAAAGATTAATTAATCATTACTAATAAGGTAAGTAATTAAATAAAGTATAGTTAGGTTAGTTTATTAGAATTAACATTAATTAAAAAATTAAAAAAATTAAAAATAAAACAATATAAAAACATAAATTAAAATATAATAAACAATAAAAAAAAATATTAAAAAACAAAAACAAAAACAAAATAAAATAAAACATAAATAAAACAAATAACAAATACATATATTAAATAAAACACAATAAATAAAACAAAACAGAATACAAAAAATAAAAATGAAATATAATAAAAAACATAGTGGCGACTATACTGGGGAGCTTTCTCCAGTAGTTCACTTCAAGTTCCATTTCTGATCATTGATGGTGGACAGCGACCAGACACAAGAAGGATGAAATCTTTCACCTGGCGACTCTAATCATCTCCAGAAAATGCCAACTCAAAGACTCCACTGGAGGAAGAACCTGACATGACAAAGCAATCTGGAAGGATCATGTATTCAAGCTCAACTTGTATTCAAGACATTTTTGGTTTTATTCGTAATTATGTTCTATCTTATTCTAATCATGGTCAAGAGTACATTGCTAAAGTTTACATTGATCATTTGAAAATCGATGAGCCTTAGGAGACTAAGCTCGAAGTTGTAGATCATGTACATACTCATACACCTATGCACATCCCAGATACACCTTTAGAAATCCCAGTGAGATATAAGACTCATGCTTTATATCCTACTCTTGCTAAACCTACTGATGGTTATAAGCTCCCTGCTTTGCCTCCTATATTTGTAAAAGTCCTAGATAGATACAAGCCTCTGGTTTTACCTCCTATTCTCCATGATCTCCCTACCAATTATAGCAATAATATGCCCAGGTTTGATGGATAAAATGCAAAGATCACTGTTGAAAAACATATTCAAAATCTTGAGGATTTTCTTGATCTGTTTGAGGTGGAAGAAGATGATGTCTGTATCAAGATGTTTTCCCTATCATTGCAAGGTAAAGTTAAAAATTGGTTTAAGAATCTTCCAACTACAAGCATTGATAATTTTCTTCAATTTGTGAAAAATTACCTAGATCGATGGGTGATCATGAGAAATTTCTTTCTCATCCTAGAATAATATACCTTTCCTTCGATATGGTTCATGATATATGCACATGTAGATTCTCTGTTATGACATATCCCTTTATTAGGTACATTTCCTTTGATATGGTTCATCATATTCTTATGATATATACTTGTATTGGGTACATTTTCTTTGATATGGTTCATGATATATGCACATGTTGATTCTTTTCTATGATGTATACATATATTTGACACCTTTACTTTGATATGGTTCATGATAATTGCACATGTTGGATTTCTTGTGTTATGGGACAAAATATCACAAGGATCTCACTGAATACACAACAAAATATCCCTAGGACCTACCTAATGATCCTAGACAACAAGTGGTTCAGAATTCTATGGCTACCTACATCTAGATAAAATAATCTATTTTACATCAAAGAAGGGTAGAATAGCATAAATTTGATCTGAAGGTTGTTCCTGTGTATCCTAGTTGGTGTAGATATGAAGTTCTAGCTCCAGCTCTTGTCACCTGCTTCATGCACACAAGCAACAAACAATACACATATTATTATTTCTATAGTGTTACAAATAATCATTACAGGTCCTTAGATATAATTTGATTTATCATTCTTAAAATCAAATCCAAACATATTTCATAATCAACACAAAAATTTGGGGAAAACATTGATCTATTAATATAATAGAAAATTTACATCAAATCATACCTTGGTGATGATGGAATTATCCCTTGAATCCTTTCTTTTTATTTCTCCCTTGAGATCCTTTTTGAGTCTAGGATCTTTGACTTCTAGTTGTGATGGACAGGACAAACACCTTTGCAAATGGACAACATGAAAATACTCTTGATTCTCCTCCCTCATTCCCAAGGATTTACTTTGTTCTATAGCTATATGAAGGAGGCTTGGGAGATATTATAGATTTTATAGAGGCCACTAGAGACTAAAATGTTGTGAGTTTCTAGGCCCTTTAAATGAGGATACAACTCATCCCTCACCTATCTCCTTGTAACTCCACAAATATTGAAATTTTACATATCATCACATGTTGAACTACTTCCAATTTGTGAGGCTCATCACATGTTGAAGCCTCTTAGACCCACGAGGAAAAAAGTGGCTAAAACTTAGGAAAAACATCTTTTTAGGATTAAATCATCTTATGAACTCCCTTATGGCCTGGAAGGGTGGAAATTAATGCTATAAAAAATGCCCCCTAGTTTGTGAGGTCAGGAAATGAATGGATGGTCGAAACACATTACAATAAAATATCATCCATGTGAGGAAGCATGAGGAAAGAAGAATGGAGGTTGAAAAGTCAAATAAGTCCTACAATCAAACACCAAATAGGAGATTATAAATATACCATTCCCTAGGTAGTCATACTCAAACTATGAATGACCATGTCTGCTAAACAATACACTGTAGATCCATGATATCAAATGCTAGACCATGGCCATGAAAGAATACACACTAGAACCATGTCATCAGTAATAATGTATCTATGATACAATATAATGTGGATATACATTATGAACACAATCATAGCCATCATCAAATACAATGTGGATCTATGACACAACATATAGATATTAAGAAGACAACGTGAACTAAGGAGAGTGCCCCTGAAGTCTTCAAAGTACTCATATACAATTGATATACTCCATTGCAAATTGGGATGGGATGTTTTAAAGGAATGGTTTTATCTAGGATTATATTTATGACCACCCATCTTGTACAATTGGCTCAAAACAATTTGTTGGCAACTTACTATTTTTAGCAGTTTTTCATTTCCTGAATTTTCGGGGCCATTTTGACGGCCTAAACAATGTTTTTTCAAGATAAAGAACATCAATGAAAAAAAAAGGATTTGATTGATCCAACTAAATGAAGCTCCTCACTAATACCTTTCCAATGACATATCACTCACCCTAAACGAAGATCGTATGCAAAAGTTACAACCCCGGGAAGTTGATGTACTAACTTACCCCAACAAAGCCCACATGAATTTCAACGCTTCATCTCCTAGGGTTAGGTTTTTGGATGTATAGGGTTTTGGAATTCATGTTTATTGTAAAAAGGCATTCAGATCCTCATTTTACTCATCTTCTTGTTAATCACCATAGCTGTCACATCTCTTCTCATAGATAAGCTGCCACCATTCTAGCAAGCTTGTTTTCAATATGCATTTTATAGTTTTCAACATATTTCTTATTTAATAGAAGTCAAGTTTTACTATATCTATGTTATTTTTCACTGTGTATCTGTGTAAATACTACAAATATGTGGTTTCATTTAATTCCAATCATAAATCCATATTAGTGGTATCAGAGTGGTATTCTCCTTGTCATTTTTTTAATACATGTCCCCGACACGGTCATGGTATAGAGAGTTGGGTCTCAATCTTGTTTATATTGAGGAAAAATGCTCTCACACGCCAACGAAACCATCCATGGTGGGAAAAAATAAATATGATGGGATAGGAGATATTTTCAAAATTTTGCTCGAGGAAGCCCTTCAGCGAAAGAGGAACGAGATGATTGAAAACTTTGCACATATCCTTCGATGACTGTCGACAAGCGACGCATCCACCTCAAGCGGAGGCACCACCCTATTCAAGGTACATATCAATTTTTATATTCCTATATTTGAAGTTCAAACAAATGAAAATGCCATAGATAAATGGTTAAACCTTCTATAAGGGTATTTTTCTATCCACAACTTTTCTGATAGAGAAAAGATTACATTTGCGCTTCTCAAGGTCATCCCCCATTTCAAAGATTGGTGGAAAAATTTATGTGAGAAAAAGGAAATATAAGGATCCTCATTATTTGTAGTTTCACCCACTTGGGTTTCCTTTAGGGATGTTATTAAGGAACAATACTACCTTGTTGTAAGTTATGATGACTTGTATACAATATGGACCACACTACGACATGAAAGAAACCAAATAGTGCTAGAGTTCTCTAATATCTTCCATACCTTGCACACCAAGTTGGGTATAAAATATTTTGAGAAAAATATGGTGATCAAGTAAAATGATAGTCTGCATAGATACATCTAGATAGAAATGGATTTTTTGGACATCTCATATTTGGTTGCAACCTATCAATATGTCATCAAAATCAAGCAAAATATGAATCAAAAGACACCATAGTTTGGGTCTGGGAACCCCTCATAGCAGAAGCAAGGCAAGGGAATTCCCAACCCACAGAAAAAAAGGTAGAGAAAATATGGGAAACCTCAGGAAAACTAGTCCAAGACACAAGAAAAGAAGGACAATGGGAAGACGAAGAAAGATATAGGGAAGTGGTGCGACTTCCATAAGAGCCCCAGGAATAACACTGATGATTTCTATTCAAGGAAGTCATTGGTGGCTGAGGAAAAATCCTTTGATTCAGATGTCGGTTACAAATCTGAGTCAGAACCAAAACATGGGAGAGGGATCATTGATGTGGAACCTAGTGCCACCGTTTCTACCACCAAGATCCAGCTCTATGAATATAATGAGCCAGAGGAAGGCAAGGGCCTCTTTGATTTATAGATGTCAGTAAAAGGCACTCTGATGCACTTCATAGTTGATAGAGGTAGCCAAAAAAACCTCATCTCAGAAGAGGTAATCAAGAAAATATCCCTATCGCCAATGTCACACCTGAAGCCCTACATCATTGGATGGATTCATCAAGGAAACGATGTTCACATCAGCCAACAATGTTGGTTTTTGTATGACATCAATCCAGTCAAAGATGAGGTATTGTGTGATTTTTCTCCCCATGAAGTTTGTGCTGTTGTTTTGGGACAAACTTATTTATGGAAACTTCATGTTGTATATGAGTTTAGGCCTAAAAATTGCTATTAATTTTAATAGGAATAATAAAAATACATCTTCATGTAGCAGAATAAAATGGATAAGGTCATAGAAGAATAAAAATACATCTTCTCATCACGTAATGGGGTACCTCTTCACTGTTGGGTTAAGCATTCCATCGATATGACCCCCAGTGCATCGCTACCTAATGGGACAATCTATCATCGCCCTCTACTAGAAAATGAGGATATCAAGTGTTAGATCCAAGAAATTCTCCACAAGGGGCACATACAAACCAACTCATCACCTTGTGTAAGCCCAATCACGTCGTTGCAGAAGAAAGATGGGACTTGGCGACTCTGCATTCATTATCGGGCCCTAAATAAAATCACAGTTAGGAACTGGTAGCCGATTCCCCGAATTTATGATCTCCTTTATCATCTTAATGGGGACAAACACTTCAATGATATTGATATGAAGTATGTCTACCATCAAGTTCGAATATAACTGACATATGTATGGAAAACTTCCTTCAATTCAAAAGAAGGTATTTTTTAATGGATGGTCATGTCCTTTGGTTTGAGAAATTGTCCAACAACTTTCATGAGGATGATGGACGATAGCTTGTAGCCTTTCACTAATTCTTTTGTGGTGGTGTATATGGATGGCATCCTCATCTACAACAAGACTTGGTAAGAACACTTACATCATATTCATAGGTTTTGCACACTCTGTTGTAGCACAAGCTATATTCCAACTTCGAAAATTGATCCTTCGGCATGGATAGGGTCCACTACCTATGATACATTTTTTATGCGCATGGTGTGCATGTTGATCCAGCCAAGATCCAAGTCATTCATGACTGGCCAACCCCAACATGTTTGTTGAGCTTTAGAGCTTCTTCGGCCTTGCCAATTTTTGTCAAAGGTTCATGTTGGGATTCTCCCATATTGAATGGGCCCTTAACCAAATAACCAGGGGTGGTGGTAAGGAAAAATTTATGGGGCCTGTCCCAACAGAAAGTGTTTGATGATCTGAAGCAACACTTGTGCTCCATCCCAGGGATTTCATTACCTGACATGCAAAAACCCTTTGAGATTGAGACATATGCTTTAGAATATGTTGTTGGTACAGTCATCACTCAACACGGCCACCTTGTGGCCTATAACAGTGTGACACTATATGCTATCATTATTAAGTACCCTACTTACGAAAAATAAATGTACTCCATTTTGCAAGACAACCTCCAGCGGAGGAATTACATTCTCAGGAAGGATATAGTCTTCCACACTAATCATAAGTCATTGCAGTTCATGCAAACATAAGGATAATTGTAGAATGACTGCCATCAAAAGTGGTCCACATATTTGCAGTAGTTCCACCTCAACATCAAGTATAAAACATGAAGTACAAACTGATTCATGATTTCCTCAGCTAACCTCCAGTCACGACACTCACCACAATTCTTTATTCTTATGGCCAGGAGACCTCTATATGACCCCACCTCTATGAGACAGATCCTAACTTTAGCAACACCTACTAGATGTTGGGAGAAAACATAGTTGTCACTAATTTCTATCCTTAGGATGAGTTGTTGTGGCATATGGGCCATATATGTGTTCCATCAAGCAAGAGACGGAATTTTATTTTGGAAGCCCACTACAATCGGGTGGTAGGAAAATTTGGTGTGGAAATGACAGTGGCAGTGTTGCAGCGACATTTCTATTAGTTGAAACTTCCACCAAATATCATCAAGTATATTTGTTCCTTCACTTCTTGCTCTATTTCCAAACCGATCATTAATAAACAAGGCCTGTACACTCCTCTTCCTAATCTTGATAGGCCCTGCGAATCCATCTCAATTGACTACATGTCGATCCTTCCATCCACCAAGCAGAGAAATGATTTTGTTTTTTTGGTTGCTGATCACTTTTCCAAGATGGTGATTCTGGCCACCTGCAAGAAGAGCATCACAAGGGAGGAAAATGTTAAGATCTTATTTGAATGAGTGTGGGTACACTTTGGGATCCCTCAAACCATTATCTTAGATTGGGACAGTCAATTCCTCAGCACATTTTGGTCAAGCCTCTAGTCACTACTGGACAAAAAGTTCACCAAGTCCGTTCCATTCCACCACCAAACATATGGCCAAACCAAGTTCGTCAACCAAATGATCGTGCACATCCTAAGCATGTACAATTCCAAGAATCCCCGCATATAAGATGAAATTCTTCCCTATGTTCAACAAAACTACAATAGATCCATACATAGCTCAACCAACCACAACCCCTTCCAAGTGGGGTTAGGATTTCAACCATTGGGTCCCATGGATGTTTCACTACCCCTTGTGGCCACCCAGGAAAACTCGTCACATGATACAATTAGAGGTGACAAAGACAACTAGTTCATTGAGATGATCCATCACATCTTCCAATAGGTTCATGATATTTTACAGAAGTCCAATGCCAAGTACAAGTAGTTCCATGATCAAGACTGGGTGCCACACTAGTTTCAAGTGGGAGACAAAGTTTGGTTTCACTTGGAGAGAGAACACCTTACAACGCCTCATCGAAAGATTCATCCACTCTATTATGGACCCTACACCATCACCAAGGTTGTGGGTGACAATTATTTTGAGCCCAACCTTCCCCCCTTCCTTTTATTACACCCAGTTTTCAATGTGGACCTCCTTCGGTCTTATTTTCCACCATTATTGGACACCTCGGAGATAGCATAAAAATTGAAACCAATAGTGCTCAACCTTGACTGCATGGAAAAATAATCCATTGATCATATCATGGAAACATAGGTCAAGGTAACTTGCTAGTAGAGGATCCAACTTTATTGGGTTGTCAAAGTAGGACGACTCCTGCACCAATGCAAGTGGCTCACGCGGGGCCAAATGAAGTAGAAATTTTCTCATTTGATGGAGGAACTCAATGAAATGGATACCATTGCCTCATAAGGGGGGAGTATTTATCCAAGAGGATCTTGGTGACCAACCACCTTGTCCAACTAGCTCAAAACAATTTTTTTGCAACTTACTATTTTTAGCAGGTTTTCGGTTCATGAACTTCTAGGGCCATTTTGAGGGCCTAAATGACACTTTTTCTCGATCAGGTGCCTAAATTTTACTTAAAGGATTTGACCGACCCCTTAAATTCATCTCCTCATAAATAACTTTTGAACGAGCTATCATGCTCCATAAACAAAGATCGTCTGCAAAAGTTACGACCTCGGGAAGTTTATGTACTAACTTACCCCAATGGGGCCCACATGAATTTTGGTGGTTAATCTCTGCAATATTCTAGATATAAAAAGTATTCAGAACAGAAATAAAATGCTAGAAATGGAAAATAAACAACAATATAACCAAAACAACACCAAAATAATATTGAGAATATATCAGAGTAACACCAGGAAGAGCACTTTGATTTTGAGAGCAATGTTCACTTGCCTCTTCGAGGGGGAAACCTCCATTTGAGCAAGGCTCTATTACAATAATATCCAATAAAACTGTTCTCATACCCTTGAATCCTATTTATACTAAACATGTCTATCAAAAGAACCATCTAGAGGAAGATCCTTCTAGAAGTGGAAGCTTCTATCAGGTCTTCTCACATTCGACTTATTCTTCCTTATTACTAGACCTTATTAATATTGACCTTTATTACATCAGAATATATTATTCCACTTACGTGAGGGGTCAGGTCCCTAACATGTCCTCCCCCTTAAAATTAGCCTTGTCCTCAAGGCTTGAGATGTGGAAACTATTGCAGAATGGTAGTTGGTTCCCAAGTGGCATCAGTTGGGTTTGTATATTTCCACTAGAATAACACTTCCTTGATGGTTCACTCACATAGGAAAAGCTCAAGCTGGTCCAAAATTGATTTTGGTTGTAGCCAAATGGATCCTTCTTCATCCAACTCGGGAAGGTTGGTTTGATTTTGGCATTTAGCTCCGATCACCTTCTTTAAGCATGAAACATGAAAAACAAGATGTAGCTTAGAATGACTAGGAAAATATAACTGATAGGCCACCTGTCCCACATGTTTGAGAATGGTATAACGACCATAATATTTGGGTGCCAATTTCTGACAATGATCATCCTTGAGGGAATTTTTCTTGTAAGGTTCCAGTCGAAGAAACACCAGATCCCCTTCTACAAATTCACATTCAGAGAGACCTTAAGATTCTTGTTGCTTCATGTGGTTCTTGGCCATGACCAAATTATCTTTGAGGGTATGGAGAATAGCCACTAGAACTATAAGAATTTCGTCAACTGCTTGGACCTTGGAGACACCTGGGAAATATGAGAGAACTGAAGGTGGATTTTTTCCATATACCGCTTCAAAAGGAGTCATGCAGGTAGCTATATGGTATGAAGTGTTGTACCACCATTCATCTAGTGGTAACCATTGATACCACTGATTTTGCTTTTCCGAGGAAAAACACCTCAAATATGTTTCCAAACACTTGTTGACAACTTCAATTTGACCATCAGTCTAGGGATGATAAGCTGTGTGCTGAGATGAAATTGGGTGCCTTGTATCTTGAAAGATCTTGCCAAAAATTGATGGTGAAATTTTGGTCACGATCAGAAACAATAGAATGCGACATGCCATGAATATTGAAGACATGATGCATGAAAAGTTGAGCCACAGTGGATGTTGAAAATGGGTGTTGAAGAGCACATAAATGAGCATACTTGGAAAGGTGATCAAATACCACCATGACGACTGATTTATTGCTCGATTTAGGTAACCCTGTAATAAAATCCATAGATATATCCCGCCAAATAGTAGGTGGAATCAGAAGAGGTTGTAGTGTGACAGGAGATTTGAATGTTTCACCCTTGTTGCCTTGACACACATCACATTCAACCACAAAATTATGAACATCTTGTTTCATACCATCCCAGAAAAAATAACGTTTGACCCTGTCATAGGTTTTGGTAAGCGTGGAGTGCTCAACTGTGGGTGTAGCATGAAGATCAAAAAGTACTTTGGATTTAAGTTTTGATTTTTTACTTAAATACAAACGAACTTTGTATTGAATCTCATCATCGATCCAAGAGTACCCTGGGGAAACTGGAGAATTGGACTGCAATTGTTGTATTAGATGCAAACTTTTGGGATCTTGTAGCCATTCATGGCGAATGGCTTGGAGCCAATCTAGTACAATGAAGGAGAGATAAAAAAAGGACCCTTCATCTTCATAATTTTGCGAAAGTGCATATGAAACCACATTGTCTTTGCCTTTCTTGTAAATGATCTCATAATCATATCCAAAGAGATTAGCCACCCATTTTTGTTGCTCTGGGGAGGAAATTCGTTGTTAGATAAAATACTTGAGGCTTTGATGATCTATCTTAATTTGGAAGCGTTTCCCCAACAGATAAGGGATCCAAAGATCAATGGCATGTAGAATAGCCAACATTTCCTTTTCATAGATTTATTTTCCCAAATTTCATTCAAACAATTCTTTGTTGGTAAAGGCCAGAGGGCGACCCTCTTGCATAAGGACATGCCAATTCCTTTCCCTAAAGAATCACATTCCAGGACAAAGGTCTTTGTTAAATCAAGAATGTCCAGGACTAGAGTGGTTCACATGGCCATCTTCAAGGTTTGAAAATTCTGAGCAGCTACTAGATTCAAAGTGAAATAATTATTTTTAAGGAGTGTAGTGAGAGATGCCACTTTCCATAATTCTTAACAAACTTGTGATAATAACCTGTTAAGCCCAGAAATCCATGCAAGATTTTGAGAGTCTTTTCATGTTTCCAGTCTTGCATAGCTTCAATCTTTCTAGGATGCACCCTGACATCGCCCTTGCAAACAATATGACCCAAGTACTCTACTTCTGAGGCGCCAAAAGAACATTTAGATTGTTTCAGGAAAATTTGGTGCTGAGAGAGTAGATGGAGAGATCGATCCACATGAGAAAGATGGTCTATCCAGGGTTTGATATAGATGAGGATATCATCAAAGAAAAATAAGAAAAAATGATGGAGAAAAGGATGGAAGACATGATTCATGAGGCTTTGGAAGGTGGAGGGGGCATTACACAAGCCAAAGGGCATGACCAAAAACTCATAGTGGCCCTCATGAGTTCTAAGGGTAGTATTAGGAATGTCTGCCTCTTTCATACGGATCTGGTGGTAGCCAAAATGAAGATCAAGTTTAGTAAATAATTGGGCACCACTCAATTCATCCAAGAGGCCATCAATGACAAGAATTATAAATTTGTCTTTAATGGTGATTTTGTTGAGGGCACAAAATTCAAGACACATGCACCAAGAAACTTATTTATTCAGGACCATGACCATAGGAGAAGAGTAGGGGCTCATACTAGTGTGAATAGTGCCTACGTTAAG
Source organism: Picea mariana (assembly GCA_032191745.1). Classification (NCBI taxonomy): domain Eukaryota; kingdom Viridiplantae; phylum Streptophyta; class Pinopsida; order Pinales; family Pinaceae; genus Picea; species Picea mariana. The sequence goes on along the minus strand of JASDQU010589111.1, from coordinate 68,363 downwards.
CAGTTCTTGAACCATTTTCTCAATTTCATTTTTTTGGGAAAAGCGGTGACGATAGGGACAGATATTGGGAGGAAGTGACGCAACACCCCTACCTCAACAGGTTCTACATGACCTCCCGGTCTAGGGATCATTCCCAATCTCCCCTTTAGAGTCAAAATGAATCTTTGATTCCCAATTGGAATCTTCACACTTGTAACCACAGGTCCTTCTTAGGAGTTACGCCTATGCAAACAAGCACTAAGCGTCAAATCTTAACATGTGACCAACTGATGTGACCATGATATTTTTCCTCGAAATGGTATTTTGGGTTTCATGATTCTTGATGTGGATCTCCCTTTGACACGTTCAATCCCTAAAACCCTGAAAAGGATAACGAATCTTTGACTTGTCCTTTAACTTTTCCTGCTGTGACTTTCTCTCATAGTTGAGGCCCAAATATTTCGGCACCTTGGGATTTCACATATCGACGGTTTACAATGCAACAAATCCCCTTTCTAGATATTTGAGACCATGATAGCTCCTTTCCACAAACAACAGTTCTGATCTTCCACAAATCTGACGGTCCTGATTCTATCGGGACTGTGCGATTCGGTAGTTTGCAACTCTCGACTCCGAGTCAGCACTTCCTCCATGCCCTGAACTCTGAAACGATGAAATTCAAGCATGAGATAAATGACTCTCATTGATATGGATCCAAAAACCACTAATCCCCCTAAGCTTATGTGTGATGAAAGACACGTAGCCTTAACCCTTCCACTGATCTACTAGATCCAACAGTCCACGGAAATTCAGTGATTCTCCCTCTGAGAATTTCAACCGTCTATTAAGACTTCTCAAAGACTCCTCCCCAAATACTTAATGTCTTCTCCTTCTGAACTTAAATTATGCAAGGTGGTTTCAAACATCATCCTTCCTTTAACTTCTCTCCATTATCTATCCTTCCTGAGCTTCCTCTGTGCTACAAATCAAGTATTTCTGAAGCCTCTTTGTGCACACTCCTTGCGACATTCACATTAACCTCTGGTTATATGAAACCTCCAACTCTGCGCATTCCTTGCAACATCAGTTCTTCAACCTTCCTCCTTGGTTGGTAAATCCAAGACTTCAACTAGCCTACACACTCCTGACTCAGCTTTGTGCTATACTTGCACTTATGTGGGTATAAGAACAACGATATCTCTCCTGATCTTTTTTGGGGTAACACTCAGAATCTTATCTACACAACCCTTGTGGACCTCCACTACACTCCTTGCAGGAATTATCAGGAAGATAAGTAATTGAAACTTATACTTCCCCTCTCACAGACTTCATATATTCAACATGAAATCAAGATCATACATACACACAACATTGAAACAAGTGCATAACAGAGAATAGAAACAAACTGTAAACATACCATTCAATAGATGCAAACAATATTCATCACAACACCATGAAATTGGATCAAACCTCTTTTACATTAATCCAAGTGTTTATGTACATGGATTCTATAGAAACAACTATCTACTTATGTGACCTTCTGAAATCTCTATTCTCCTATGATATCTTTCTCTACAACTTACAATTACAATCTCTACTTTTTTCAATACATGCGAGGGAGTTTTATTAGAGTTTTCCCTCCTACCTTAAAATCTATCTAATAAGAATTAAAATCTATCTACTTCACATTCATTAGAATTAAATGCCTCTACATATGACAGGTGAGAGAAGTGCTCAATATATGTTTGCAATATTTCAAACATAAATGCAAATACATCCTTCTAGCTATAACATTAAATGTTTTGTCATTCAAATTCAAAACATTCTCAAAATGTGTGTTGGTGCATTTGTAGTTGTCCTCTGCTCTTGCACTTTCTTTATTCACTTTCTTACGATGCTCCTGCATCAAGAAGGCTTCCTAGGAAAAGGGGAATGGAATGATCATGAACACCATGGGAAGCATGGAGTCCTTGGGAGTGGAAAATGCCACTTGATGTTTAGAGAGGATGGATTGGAGGTCCTGTAGCACAAAGGGTGTCTTAGTTGCTTGTATGGCATGGAGTTGGGCAATAACACCAGAATGACCTTTTTTGAGCAGCTTTTCCATGCGATGGGAACTGATGATATCAGGGGAACTGACAGTGATACCTTGGAACTTATATTGTTGGCCCTCCTAGTCGAATTGCATGGTTAATTCCTTAAAATCCATGAGAATGGGACCCAAAGTCCTTATCCAGTCTGCACCCAAAACAATGTCACAACCTCCCATGTCAATAGAGAAAATATGATATTTTAGGTGGTATTCACCAATTTGGAGACACACATTTTCACAACGCCATCCACATTTCATGGTGTCACCATTAGAAATCATGACATGGAAGTTATTGTCTGCATGGATATAGAAATGAGTTTCTTGGCTAATGCAGCGATGAATAAAAGTATGGGCTCTTCCACTATCAACAAGAATGATGACCTTTTGATGCTTGATGTAACCAATTAGCTTGAGGGTTTGGGGAGAAGATAAGCCAGTGAGAGCATTTAGGTAAATGACCGGTTCTACTTCGAGAGGGTTTGAGGGAGGGGTTATGTCAAAGGGTTCAGGTGACACAGACACAAGGGGAGCTTCAACCTCCTCTTCTGAAAAATCCTCTGAGATGGACATAAAAAGATTTTGTTCCTTACACTTGTGTCCCAGAAAATATTTGTCATCACAATTATAACAAAGACATTTGAGTTGGCGTTCATCCATTTCAACTCTGGTCAACTTTTGGTTCTTTAGTGGAGTAGAAAGAGGGGTGGGATTTACTAGTTTAGTGCGAGGAATGAAAAGGGGTTTTCGGTTTTGAGAAGAGACAACCTGTTGTGCTTCCTTAGATCTTTTATTAGTCTCCACCCAACTGTGAGGCCAAGCCATGAGGACATGGGAATGAATCTCATAATTGAGGCTGTTAATAAAACATTCTTTGAAAAAAGAATCAGACATGCCCTCTGTATGAAAATCCAGTCTCTCAAAAGAATCTATAAAGTATCCCACTGTTCTAGTTGTTTCAACTTTTTCAAATGGCCTTAATGGTTGGTTTCAGTGTCAAAGCATTCATAAATCTCTTCCACAAAGTGTGTCCAAGAAACATACCCTTGAAAGACAGTTTTTCTCCATTTCCACCATTACCAACGTTCTTGACCTAGATGGATAACACCATACCGAAGTTTGGCCAAATCATCTGTAATGTCATACAAAGATAAATAATGTTCCATTTGAGTTACCTAACCAGTGGGATCTGGGCCATAAAATTTGGTCACATCCACACGTGGAAGGTGTAGGTCATGTTGAAAGTGATGGGGATGAAAATTATGGGAATGAGAGGAAGTTTCAACTTTGGTATGCATGGGTGGGTCAGATAAAGGGGGATCTGCAGGGATATGTAGCTTGGAGCAGATCATCGAAGTGACAGATTCAAGATAGGTAGTAATGTCTTGTTTGAGGTCTTCTTTGAGTTCCTCGATTGAGGCAATGATGGAGGAATGCATGTTTTTATTGATGATGGAAATATTGGCACCGAGTTGTCTCAGTTCTTGTTGGGTCTCTATGAAATTGGATTGCAAGATATTGAAGTGAGCTTCCAAGTCTTCGCTACGGGTATGGGCCATGATGACAAGGGAACCAAAAAGGGGCAGGTGGGGTAAAAAATGTTGCTAAAAATTATAGTTATGAATGTGATAAGGGCGAAGAGATAATTTTGTTTTACACCTGTGGAGTTATACTTCATTCTAAAGAATACTGTGGTGATTAAATGCCCAAATTCTTAATCAGGAAGAAGTGTGTAGTGATTTGGCAACTCGAATGTAGGAGTCATAGTTGTGTGGTAATAGATCTTGTCTATTTTAATATTTTTGTTTATGTCCCCAAAGATTAGGTATTCAAGGGTTCTATAGATAAGGTTTTTCCCTGTGCTATAGCTCTCTGATATACGTGTGGGGTCCAACGGTAGTACTCAACCTAATATCTCATAGCACCAACTAAGGAGGCTAGACCGTTCACTTAGTCGTACTACCCGATTACCCAGGTACTATAGAGTATCTTCTCGAGTGTTGTTCTCTATGGCACTATAGTAGTCATGGGGCCGATCAGTTTATGTAAAGAGGGCTTCGGGAAATCTAGGTCGATCCATATACAGGTGTTGTCTGATGCACTACCACTCGAAGGGGTACCAACAAGGGTTACAAGGGTGGCCAACAGATGTGCACTTAAGAACCACTTGTATTTCCTGCATGTATGAATCCCTCAACCATAGGTTTATCCGTGTAACGATAGATCTTTGTAGTTTAAATATGTTGGAATATGTATCTACCCTAGAAAAAAAAATTAACCCACAATTTTCTATTGAGGAAAGTGCTCTGATACCACTTGTAATATTCCAGATATAAAAAGTATGCATAACAAAAATAAAAAGCTATCTATGGAAGATAAACAACAATATAACCATAACAACACCACAATAATACTGAGAAGATATCATAATAACACTAGGAAGAGCACTTTAACTCTGAGAGGAATGTTCACTTGCCTCTTCGAGGAGGAAACCTCCAATTGAGCAGATCTCTATTCCAATAATATCCAAGACAACAGTTCTCATACCCTTGACTCTTATTTATACTAAACATGTCTATCAAAAGAACCATCTAGAGGAAGATCCTTCTAGAAGAGGAAGCTTCTATTAGGTATTCTCACATTCGACTCATTCTTACTTATCGCTAGGCCTTATTAATATTGATCTTTATTACATCGGAATATATCATTCTACCTACATGAGGGGTTAGGTCCCTAACAATCTCCTAGGGTTTGGGTTTTGGATGTCTAAGGATTTGGAATTCATGTTTATTGTAAAAATTCCTTCAAAGCCTCATTGTACCCATATTCTTTAGAATGAGTGCATCCATCACATCTCTTCTTAGAGATAATATGCCACCATTCTAGCAAGCTTGTTTTCGGTCTACATTTTACAGTTTTCAGAATATTTCTTATTTAATAGAAGTCAAGTTTTACTGTATCTCTATTATTATTCACTATGTCTCTATGTGAATACCACAAATTTGTGGTTTCATTTCTTTCTTTTCATAAATACGGATCATGGTGTGTCCCCAAAATCGAGGTCTTTATCCCAAACCCTGATGCTACAATTCCACATCATGCTAATAGATGAGATAATTTCCATCATGGTAGAAACCATTTGATTACCATTTTTTTATGTATACCAATAACAGACATGAGCGGACCCACCGATGATGAATATGGACCCCGATGTACCTAGTACAATGTAGCAAGTGTGAATAGAGTATTTAATGTCGAACACTCATAGAATCAATCAATAAGGAGTCAATAACGAAAACCCATTGTTGATCATGAGGAGGGATACCATTGATGACTGCAAGATACAAGGTACTAGATAGTTTGTAGATCCCTCTCCTAGATAATGTATTTAAGTCAATATGAGGATATATGTTGAAGGAGGGCATTGATGTATCCACCATCAATACACATGAAACATATATCAAGAGATGAAGTGAAGAGAGCGTATCACAAAGTACAACTGACACAAGGATGGATGACTTGGAAAGTCAACAAAATAGCAGATGGCCAACTAAACATTAAAATTCCATTGAACATATAGCATGATACAATGGTGACTTGACAACAAGACACAATATTTGGAAAAATACAGTGCAACAATGCAGGAGGCATTGAAGCACTCTCCATAGTGACTAGAAGAGTAACCAGTCGGAGGAGTATCTCTAACTCATATTATGGGGATGAATCCTAAGAAAGACAAAACCCAATTTTATGATGAGGATTCAAACAAGTTCCATTTTTAAAGGAGACTCTATTGACACTGCCATTTCAAGAATACACCAATGGTGGAAACCACCACTCTTTTTTTCTTTTTCTTTTTCTTTTTTATTTTTTTACCTCATTCATGGTTTAACAAGCATGAAATATGAGTAAAAGTGTTCTCATTATCCTTCATGGTTTAAAGATCATGAAATAATGACACAAGTAAACTTGGTATGATTTTTTTTCATTTCCTTTTACAAGTTTAAAAAAGAGATAAAAGTATACTCGACGAGAGAGAATGAGTGGCTTAAAAACATGCTCCTATGTTCGAAGTGAATGGAACCTACCTAAGATAAATGAATTTAAATGGTATGGGAAAGTGAGATCCACTCATATCATATTTTCTCTCTCTGGGTAGGTTGATGCAAAACATAGGCCAAATAATGTAAGAGATGGATGGTCAAGGATAATGTAATAGAAGTAAGCAGAATTGAGGAAAAAAACAACATAGCGGTGGAGACATGACACAGGAATAAAATGCATAGGAGACCATTAATAAAAAAATAAAAAAAATTGGGAACCTCCATGAGATGTGTCAAGGACGTAAACAAAGAGAGTCTAATGAGGCTCAATCATCAAGTCATGGTGGGGATAAAGGAGGGATCCCGGGCCTATGGAAAAACATAGCATGGGCATCGAATGGAATTTTGGGTGCTAACTAGGGAACCCATGAAGGGCCATCACTAAAAAATAGTTTACAATGTGAAAAAAGGATTGGCTAATGACACAACCCAACATGATCGAACCTAATGCATGGTTAATAATGCAAACAAAATGCATGGAAAAAACATATCCCTATATGATAGTTTGGAAAAAATGCACCTCACGTTCACTGGAAGTTTCCATATTTGTAAAAAAATCCCCGTAATCCTATCAACACATGTAAAATAGATTCTAGAGGTCAAAACGCATAGCAAAATGTCAAAAAAGTAAATATTTTTGAGTTTTTTGGATATGATATATGCAAAATAAAAATCACTCACACCATACACCTATCTACAATTCACTACGCATACTGATGGACTATGCAAAGTAGACCCTATTGTTAGGATCATGCCAAGGATCCTTTTCACAATAGAGGAACTCATGGACCATTCTGAGCATCATGTGGCACACCACAACAGGGCCAAGCTGCATGGTAATGAATCTTTGTGGCCATAGATATTCATCATGACTGGTTTCGTTAGCTATGGCATGTTCTTGATGGGGTCCATCAAGACATGAAGAAAGTAAAAAACATGTATCTTGGAAGGAAGGGTAAGAAAATAATTTTGTGGAAAGTTCCAAAAAATATAACCAAGGATGAAAAGGGTCAAGACTATGAGGGCTACTACATTCCCTAGAAAATTCCCCCAGTCTCGGATCAAGATTCATCATGCTAACTCTCGTTTGTTATGAATCATGAAAATATGATTGATGCATCACCTCATCCTTCAGCTTTTCTATGGAAACCATGAATTCTAGGATGGTCTCTTCTCAAGGAAACTCAATATCTAGGAAATCATGTGAACATTGAGAGTTAACAACCCATTCAAGCAGAGTAGGATGATCATACTCCATATGAACATGGATTTGTTGACCATTATCGGTGGAAATTGATGGAATTTTCATATCGACAATCTCAACTATGATGAGTGGCATGGATTCTCTATATGATTCACCATCCTTTCAATGAGGTACCACCCAAGGATCAACATACCTGAGGGATCCACTGGTAGATGAGGAAATCATGTTGATATGAGAAATTTTCATAGTTAGAGATGGTGGGGGAAGGGAAAATATTCCCATGAGTGAAGGATATTTAAAAATACTTGCACCCACACTCATATAAGACTATTGAGTATCAACAAAAAGTAGAAAATTTGACCCCATATTGGATCCAAGGTCTGGGGTGAAAAACACAAGTTGATCGATTGTCATTATTTTCCCTTGGTGAGGGAATCATAAGACAATAAATATTGATGAGACAATTGTAGTCATATCATAGAACCAAGTATTCTTGAGTATAAAATTGTACTTAAGAAGTGCGTCGAAAAAATCCACATCAACAAAGATAGTCTTACCACCTAACGCGATGGGTAAGGTGGTGAGTATTTCATGACGTTGTAACATGTTTCCATTGAATTATTTTAGCAATGTTGCAAAAGTGTCAATATTAGGAGATTCTAGGGCCTTCCAAAAAGAAATAGACATGATGTAAGTCTAGGCTCCTTCATCCACCATCGTTCGATAGATGTGTTTCCCCAACGATCGCACTATGATATAGAAGCCAATCTGATGGGAGATTTGAAGAGTAACTTGATAAGAATCGAAGGTCATCAAACTCAAATATGAGGGATCAAACCCACCTATGGAATACAACAAGGATTTTTGTTGCACCATGAAGCTTTGGAGGAATTCAATCATACACATGGCACATGGTACTTGGTCCAAGTCTTCCATAATACTATAGTTTTGGGTGGCCCGTGTGTTGGGATTATGCGTTGTCCGTTGAATAAATCCCTTCAGGGGGTGAAGAAGTGTTTTAAAATATGGCTTATTAATCTGAATAGGGCCACCAATCTAGGAAGAAGATGCTTCTTATAGGGTAACATGGGAAGGATCATAAATTTCATAGTTTTCGGCCTGAGTCTATAAATTATCCTTTTGGTCACACATACAAATGGAAGCATTCAACGAAGAAACCTCATGGTGAGGGGTACCTTCCATTCCCTCTTATGGAGGGGAATGATTTTTTGCAAACATGTTTTGAAGTTGAGGGGGGGGAGGATGGGTTAATACAACAGGATGCTAGGGGCCCTTGTTGTGCAAAAACATATGTGGACCTCATCCTTTCGAGGATACTGATGAGTAGGGTGGTCCTCCCCACAAATTGTGTAGGGAAATCAACTCTTATTTTTCTCCTTAGTGCCTCCCTCTTAGGTGTTATTGGAGGGAGAAGTCCCTTTCTAAGTGATGGAATTATTTTTTTTGTTCCTTTTCTTTTTTCCTCTAGGATGTTGAGGATTCTTCGGTTACTTGGAGTACAATGGATTCACCTCGAAGGTCTGAGTAGGGACTGAATCAGTTTGAACACTAGTACCATAAGTTTACTTAAGAAACATTTGAACCATCTAGAAATCTAATTGGTTTACATATGCATGGGAAACATAACCAACCACATCATCGGCATGGGGTTCGAGTGTTGGATTCGCTGGATCTATCAATGACCTATGAGCATTTGGAATGATGTCATAGAGTGTACCCAACTGAGAGTGTACCCAATTGTCACCTTGACCATAGCTACAACTTGGGAAATGGGTGGTAGGAGGGACTTTGTGAACCACTCCTTCAGAATTTTGTCTAAGATTCATGTCTCAATCATCCTACTTCTTCATCTCCAATCATGTATATGATTGGAAATGTTAGTGGAATTATATTGATGCAGGGAATTCAAGAGCTCTGTTTGTATCTCGTATCGTATGGGAATTCGGTAATGTGTTAATAATTTCATTGCCAGGTTGTTGAATATTTTAAAGGAACTTCCTTTTAATTCAGTGTACCATATTGAAAAAACTTTAGTCATGTATGTTTGGAAAATATGCAACCTCACACTATCATCCATCAACGAATTGGATGAACACCATCAATGGTATGTCATGATGTGTGTAGAGGGGTCCTCTCTTGTATTTTCGTTGAACTTCAGGATATTTTAAGTTATATTGGATGGAATAACCGACCATGAAGGGTCATGGGAAATAGGGGCATTCATCAATCGTGAAAAGTCCACTATGTATAACATTGCGAGGAAAGGAAACGATGCAAAATAATTTTAGGAGGGAGGTCAATTCTTTTTTGTCCCAGATGGACCTTGTTGTCCCCATATATTTGTACTATTGGAGGGTTGAGGAGATCTCGAATAGTGATTTCCCTCAGGAATGGTGGCACTTCTAGTTGAAATACCACCCCTAGGACCAAACATTCCCCTAGGGGGTAAATTTGGACCCTCCAAGAAAAACATTCCCAAAGTTAGTTATAGGGAAGAAACCCTCACGACCAGATGTGTTAACAAATGGAAAGCCTACCCACAGCAAAAATTTTCCCCCAAGGGATGTGCCCCCATGGAAGCACGTAATGACAAATGGAAAGTTAAAACCTCCTAATGTACTACTTCCCCCAGCCTGGATAGGGACAAATCAAAAACCAATAGACACATTCCACCAAAAAGGTACAACCCAACTTGATGATTCCAAGTTTCTCATGCGATTGGCAGAGGTGCAAGACTTTCCACCTCTCATGATGAAACCAAGGCTCTCCCCCCCATCGAAAAAGGATCCATAAGTGGGCATTGAAATGGATGGGATGGGAATAGGAACTATAGGTATACTAAAATATGGAAAGGATGATGCAACCTTCATCCCCCAGATTGAGGGGCCTATAGAAAAAGGCATGAATGGTCGTTCAATGATGCTAAGAGATGGTAACATGGACATCATGAGGATTCCCCCTAGGGGATTTCTCTTAGTCCCACTTGAATATAGGCTTGATGGTTCAACCAAATTGGACACAACACTCAATATTGACATTGTGGGAGGATTACTAAACAAATAAAAAGGCTCACTAAAAATTTCCCTTATTTGGATCAGTATAAGTGCATATGGCTCAGTCAAATGAGGGTTAAGATTTTGTGGAGGAACTTATTCTACCACTTCCAGTATGACCAAAACATTATCATCAAACTAAACATAATACCATTTTAATTCCTTGTCACCTATATCCCCTTGCTTTAGAGGTGGCTTCACCTCTATAATGGGATCAAGACCTCGTAGTCAATGAGACCAGTGCAGTGATTCATCCATGATGAATGTAATAAGCGAAAATAAAAACACAATTCAAAATAAGTTCAATCTATAATTAGACTCAAACATAACACCCCTAATCAATATAAGATAACAACAAGAAAACCAATTGCCTCAGGGGCCTCTTGAGAACCAACTCTATGGGGGAGATGAAGTCCCCACAATATTGTCTAGTGAAGGTATGAGGATAAGTTATTATGATCTCCATGAAACAACCCTAACCAATCCATGAACCCTTTACTAAAATGGGAACCCTATGGGAGAACTGAGACTGTGAACGAACATCTTCCCCAAGTACTACATGCACATCCCACCTTCAGTGACCTTTGTGGCTACATAGGAAAGGTCACTATGGTTACCACCTCAAAATCAATTACTGGGTGAACAGTCATAGGTTCAACCAGACTTAAGGGAAGGGTAACTAATCCCAAATCCTCAAAGGTGAGACACCAACGAAACCCTTATATATGTATAAATCTAAGCAATACCACAAACACCCAAAAAAAATAGAGAGGGGTAATATTCCTACTTTCCTTGATGCAACCTCATGCTTAACTCGTGCTGGAGGGGGCACCCAACACACTGATTGTAAGAATGGATTTTTCACTCTTTAATGACTCCTAAGTTTCATTTTTTTGGCCTTGGAGAGTTTACTCTCCAATCCTATTCCAAGGCCCTAATCCTATCTATAGATGGTTCACTATAAAAGAAAAGTGTCTAATGAATTTTAGATTATAATTTTTCTTTTAATGATTGTTTCTTAAGTCCAAGGGAAGTGCATGAAACTTTGGTGGTGTTATGACTCTTGACCCAACCAAGCAATGCAAAGATGAAAATGAAAATTTATCGATTCAATGAAATCTAGCTATAGGAAGGAAATAGACTTTTCCATTTCTTTGCAACTTTTGAAAGTGAAATCTCACACACACCAAGTAACCAACAAATGATTCATATATAAAACCAAACAATGATGCTAATGAAATATTTCACTAATTCTTCAAAAGAAATCAAGCATGCAAATTTTTTTGTCTTTTTTGGTTTTTTTTCCAACTGTTATGAAAAAATAAATCCTAATCTAAGATATAGTGAAAATGAAAAAGGAAAACCAACAACAACACCAAGCAAAAGGGTTGTAGGAAATTGGAAGTGAGGTCGGATCAACCTCTACTAAGATCTCACCCAAAACCCACCAAGGAGGCTAGATCTAGTAAAGAGCAATAGTCATAAAAGGAAAACCAATGAAATGAGTAACAAACGCAACTATATCTATTTAGATATATTGGGTTATCTACCCAACTTCAATGGAACTCTTAGACATAAACCTGAACTATCCAAAAATTGAAATAAGCCACATAAATTCCCTCAAAAAAACTTCTAACAACAAATTATGTGACAAACTAACTCAAACATAGATAATACTTGTATCATAATAGACCACTACAATACCCCATGGATCATAGGTACAACCTAATATCAAAGGCCTGGGTTTTTTTCTGCAACTCTGTAATTTTTACACATCATCGCGGGACACAGGAGATTCATCCAGCAAGGATCATTGTGTGACTCTTGTTATGCAACCTGCGAAGCTACATAATTTTAGTTTTTTGGGGAAGAGATGGATATTTTCCATATATATCAGTTCTATGTCAGATCTATCATATCTGATGGATCTAGGCTCTAGAGAAATAAATGGAAGAAAAAAAAAGAAAATTACCATCAAGTAGAGGAAAGGATTGGATAAAAGACTCAAACTAGGGAAGAATTCTTCCCCAGTGTGGTCACGAGTTCTGTTATAGGACAAAATATCACAAGGATCATGTTGAATACACAACAAAATCTCCCTAGGGCTTGCTCAATGATCTTACATAGAAAGTGGTTTATACTTCTATAGTTTCCTAGATGTAGAGAAAACAATCTCTTTTACACCAAATGAGGGTATATTGGAATACCTATGATATTAAGGTTGTTCCTTTGTATCCTGGCTAGTGTATATATATGAAGTCCCATCTACAACTTTTGTCACATGTTTTCTACACAAAAACAACAAACAATACCAATCTTCTTCTTTTAATCTAGTGTTAGAAATCATCAATACACCTTAGATCTAATTTGATTTATCATTCATACAATCAAAACCAAACATATTTCATAATCAACACAAACATTTTGGGAAAACCATTGATATATTAATATAATAGATAACTTACGTCAAAACATACCTTGTTGATGATTCCTTTCTCCCTTGAATCCTTGATCCATGTCTCTCCCTCCATCTTGTTGTTCAGTCTAGGCTCTTTGAGTTCTGGCTATGACGGACGAGACAATCACCTTTGCAAATGGAAAACACAATAATAGTATTGATTATCCTCCCTAGCCTTGCCTTTGTTATATATCTATTTGGAGGAGTCTTGAAATATCTTCTATATATTCTAGAGGACACTAGAAACTCGAATGTTTGGAGTTCCTAGGCTCTTGATACAATGATACAACTCATTGCTCGCCTATCTACTCATAATTCCATGAATATAGAATTTTTATAGATCATCATCATATGAACTCTCTTCTATCATGTAGGGTTGAAATTAAGACTATAACACCTTGTTATCATGTATACATGTATTAGATACATATTCCATTTAACATGGTTCATAATACAATTTATGATTTATGCTTGGTTAACGAGATACTTCATGTGATTGATTGTGATGGTAATGTTGCATATACATTGGTATATTGGATGGAATAACATTTTACAGGTTGAGACTATGGTGGAAAATGGGGGAATTCACTCAATGGAAAGGATCTTGACTCAATGAGTAAGTCTTTGTGATATTGGTTCTTAGGAAGCTTGGGAAATATGAAAATACTTGTGAAAATGACCTCCAAAATTAACTTGTATAAATGGGTAGAAGGGGAAAGACTCAAGTATTTCACCTTTACCTTGTTTTGGACACTTGTAATTTCACCTTCAAGCCCAAATTATCCCTTGCATGGAAAAATGGAAGGCCAAGAGAAAAATCTTGGTAGATTTTATGTTAAGATAAATTACAAAATAAGAGGCATGACCATTATCAAGGGGCTAACTCATGAGGAAATATTCTACATGATTTAATAATATTTGTGCACTTAGGTTATGATAATGGGGACTTGGATAGAACTATGTCTATGCCAATTAGGTTTGAGTGGATTAAGGGTATATGAGTGTACCTGCAACATGAATAGGTGTAAAATATTAGTATCCCTTTCTCCTTGTACTGATTGTTTTGGGACCAAATTGTAAGAAGTCATTACTATGTGATTTCAATCACTACCTAATAGTGGTAGTAATATCCTTGTAGAGAATGATGCCACTTTTTTTGTGGTTCTAATCACTATATGAAGGTGGTAGTAAGATCCTTTCTTGAAGGGGGGCATCACTATTATTTTTGTTTCCATCACTAGTTGAATGTGGTATCAAGACCCTGTTGACGGGCGAAATTGTCCGTCCGTCAATTGAGAGAGTGGAACCGGTCCAGGGTTGTCTAATAACCCAAGCCGTTTGGAATGAACCACCCTGACAGGTTTAACGGCTCCGTTGGCTGCTCTAAGATCCTAAGAAAACCAAAGAGAAAACTAATTTAAGCTAACTAATCTATCTAAAACAAATAAAACAAACTAACACTAACTAAAACTAATAAAACAAATTAACTAAAAACAAACTAATACACTAATCTAACAAGCTACTAAGTTAAACTAAATATAAATATAAACTACTCTAACTATTATATACAATCTACTAATTGTAGTAACTCTAATAATTAGTTGTCTAATTACTAATTAAATTACAACTTATTCACAAATATACAATATCTACAAGTAGCAGATTTGAATAAAACCTGTAAAACTCATTTGATTCCTGTCCTAAGACAGCTAGAGATATATTTTTGATTTTATGATTTTATGAAAAAGAAATAAAACTTACTGAAATTAAACGATCTAATATATTTACTAAAATTAAACAATCTAATATAAATCTAACTAGTCTTATATCTAAACTAAACTACTAATAAGAATAGTAAACAAAGAAGTAACTAACTGACCTGGAAACGCTCCTAATTCGTCCCGTGTATGATGACTTTGAAGCTGGTCGGTGGAAGTAAACTCGCACCGGTTAGTCAAAAAGATTCTCGTAAACAATAGGCTGCGCTGCTCTTTGAGTTGTTTACAGGACAAATAAGACATAAAAAAACATAACAATTTTACAATTTATAAATCTCTGCAATAAGGGAAACCTGTTATGCAAAAAATTATACTTGATAATCCAACTTATGAAGAAGAGAAATCTGTCATTCACAAACTGAACTAAGCAATTTCTATGTTTTATAAACACTAGAAGAAATCAGATATGGATTACAGTGATTAAATTATATCATTTGCACATGATTAAGATAGCTAAAGTAGTCATTAACCATATACAAATTGATATACACAACATGAAACAAAATATTGATATAATGAGAAGCTAAAGCTGTAACAAAACACCAAATTCTTCCTCAGTCTATATTAAAACTCCATATCCTTGTTGTCCCATGAATGAGGATCTCCATTATTACAAAAATGATAGGTATTTATAAGTCTCTCCACAGGGTAAAACCTCCCTGTGGATAATATCCAACAGTTTTACATAATCTGGGAGATATCCCAAAATCGACTAAACTAGGAAACTAAAATGCAAGTGAAATATTTGAAGTATCCCCTAACTGCTCATCAAATCCACTGCAAATTCGAATTTATCTGCAATAGACCAAAAACATCAAGCTAGAAAGATATTTTGTTAACAAAAAAATAAAAATCTAATCTTACTGACTTAGCTAAAGAATCATCTGATTCTGTAGCTAGTCTAAAATAGCATACAGGATCAGATAGAAATCAAATCAAATCTTTTTTTTAAAAGAATCAAATCCAATTTTCTTTCAATAAACATTGAAAACGAATCACTAATGATTCAAATGATTTTATTATTCAAATTAAACAAAATCAAAAGTGATTTAATCGAAACAGGGGTAAGAATACTCTGTTTCACGGTTACCATAAAATCGGGTCAAATAGTAACAAGATTGTTTCATATCAAATGAAATCCATAGTGAGTCGTATTGTGTGTGATACGATTTAATAAAACACAATCATAATCCATTCATTATGGCTATAATAATGTAGCATAAGATTCATGTCATTTTAACTAAATACAAAGATGGGAAGACTGTTACGATCATGGGTAAATAAGACATTCATAACAATATCAACCAAAATTCGCCATAGATTTCGATCACCGAGTGTTACACATTCAACAGATAGGATTAGTTAATAGTGATCACAACCATCATCAGATCGACGGAAGTGATAACCGTAAACTGGGCAAAAATTGAAACAAATCGTGACTGAGTTTAATATAGAATAATAGTGAATCCAATCTCGTTTTACAAATCAACTTGTAACTGAATATTCATTGCTATTACAAATACAACCAATAATAGGGTCAATCTAACAGCACACCAATACGAATTAACCAGCTAGGTTTCACATAACTGTTACGAATTGAATCCATGCAGGATTTGGGTGAATTTGTACAACATCATATTAAAAACAATCCAAACTGTATTCGAGTTGGTCAAAAGTCATATGGGAATAAAACCGTAACAGTTAACCATATCACAATTGTTACCAATCACATTATAACGAAATCAAAATGAAATGCGATTGTATTTAGAATCAAAATATGAGAAACAGCTTGTGTCGGCAGCAAAGCAAACAACTCAAATCCATACCAAATCAATCAAATTGATAAAAATCCAATCGAAGCTAAACTGGGAAACGAAATTCGATTAATCGAAACAAAACTATGTACATAATTCATATAATGTGACAGAGAAAATCCACAGTGTAATCGGACTTATTCAAAGAATTCAAATTCATTATATAAACAAGTGATAGACCATACTTGTGAGGCTGCTCAAACTATGCCAATTTTGAATTCACGACCGCTGTAGCTGACTCCACATTTTTAAACAAGATAGAACCTGTCGTCCTCTGTTTCTTATCAGTGGCTTGCAACTCAGTTTTTTGACTGGTAAGCCATGCAAATTGGTCCTCCAAATAGTGAATTCTAGACTGTAACATAGGCACATCAAGATAATATCTTTCCAACCATGAGCCGCATTGATCACAGGGTGGCATTGCAGGTTCAGGAGAGGGTTTGGATGAATGACCGGGGGCTTTACATGGCAGCTTAATGCCAGGGTAATCAGGGTCGTTTTGCAAGAAAGATGGTAGGTTTGACACGAAGTCATATGAGGGTTTGGCACACAAACCTTCCGAATAGGGATATTCACTTGCCAAAAAACGTTCAACCTCTGAATCAGAGTCCTCGCTCAACACGATAGGGTTAGTATTGACAGGGGGTTTTGGCTTGTTCCTCACCATTCGAGAGATTAGATGCACATTCTTTTTTCCTTTGGCGTTTGCAGTAGGTTTGGCTTTAGGCTTATTTCCCATAGGCTTAACAGATTCGACATCCTTGGTCACAGAGTGGGGTAGGTCGATGGGTGAATTGGGTAAGGGTTTAGGTAAAAGGATACTGTAGGGTACTGGGGGTACAGAATTGTCCTTGGTCACCACAGGTTTGTCAACTTGTGGAGGATTCGAATCGACAAAATTATTGCGAGCAAGGAAATCATTCCAATAGTCTCGGTGTAACCACAAATGACAAACAACAATCATTTTAACTAGCCCATAGTGAAAGAGGCCGCTATCAGCCTGGTTCCTTTTGTATTTCTTAAACATTTTCAACAGGCTTCTATGCAGATAGTATGGCATATTGAGCTCAAAACCCATAAAAACCATAAGCAAACGAAGGTGGTGTAAGAAAACAAACCCATACCGACCCTCGTAGGTGATAAACTGCTTGATAATCATCAATAAGTCATGCCATAGTTGTTTCAGCATGGTCATGGGAAAACCTTTGTCACAGGAGCTAACCTTCCGTGACTGAAAGAGCAAAGTCCAAGGGACTTATTCTACCTTGCAATTCTTGGACCATCATTGTCCAGTGATAGGCAAACCCATAACAAGACTTACAAACTACTCGTCAATTTGCAATTGAACATCGCTGACCTTGGCTCGATAGCCATCAAAGGTCAATGCGAATTGCCTAGCAACGCAGAGGTTAAAACCATCAAATTTATGTATGAACGGGAGCCACCCAATTTCCTCAAGGTCACTGCGGGCACTGTCGAACATCAACAGAGCCTGGCTACCATTCGGTTCATCCCTCACGACTGGTGCCATGGTGCGAGCGCACGGTAAGGGTTTGGTTCACATTCACTGACACGCAGGAGCAGATTCATTCGGTCTAACCACTATGAACGATAAAAGGGGGAGCATTAATGTGTGCATGCAAGGGTGGTGGAATCACTTACCGTCATGCAAAATAGTAATGGCAAAGTACAACCGGTGAATTAACCCTCTGTCGAAAGAATCATAACATAGTTCAAATCATAATATTCAGCTGACCCAAAAATCAAATGATGGATGATATACCAATGCGCCATTGTAATATTTCAAACCATGAATATTCAATTTGAAATCAAACCCAAACGTTTAACCAACGCGCCATTGCATAAATGTTCAATCAAAGGTTTTAAAACATTGTGACAATCAATTTCATAAAATTGACAAGCCAAGAGCTATAACAATAAGGATCACATCATATAAAACAAAATAAACCATGACCCCTATGCAATTCATAGAATCAAGTATAACCCATAAATTCACATGCTCAATGCCTTACCAATTAAATAAAAATCAAGTTGCGCAATTAAAGTAAGAATAGGCAAATAGGCACAGTTCGAAAATCTTTTAGCCACTTAATGATAATCCAGAGGTAAGTGCCATTCAAAATCTCAATAAAAGATCATGACAGTTCAAAGAATGATGGAGGATTTTTCACGCTTACAATCGTGAAAACAAAATGGAGACCAATTTGCGAATGTCGCAAAGAATGAAAATGTCGCCTATTTGAAGAAATGCGACGACAATTTGAAGTTCAGAAGACATAGGTGTAGGCAGCTTATAGGGCAATGGAAAAATTGAATTGGCTACCAACAATGGCGACTCACTGGTAGAAGCGGTTATCTCTGTCAAAAGAAATAAATTTAGATTAGGACAACAAAGAAAATTTCAACTTAAAAAATAACAATCAGAAAATTGTACGAACATCATCATTTACCATATTTTCCAACGATGTTTTAAAAGATGAAAACTAATAACAGTCTTAAGATCAGCAAGTCACGATATTAATGATAAAATCTTCAATATTGTTGGCATGGCCACTGCTTCCAGCAGGCGTCCATAGCCTCGACAAGGTTGCCATTTAACCCACTCTGACATCTGTATCCTGTCAAGAAGTTCTAGATCAGAATAAAGGACATTAAAGAGGTTTCTTATAAATTTTTATAGATTTTCATGTACCCGACATTGCTTCACTACCAACAAGCCTGTTCAGTACCACAGCGAAGTTGTCTTGGCGCCATGCTTGCATTTACCCGCTACCAGCGGACCTGTTCAGTATCCCGCCGGGTTTACAATCACTTCCCACAACTCTTATTAATGATTTTATTTATTTTTTCTTTTGTAGATATATAGCTGAGTGGGGTGACGCTGATAATCTTGATATTTTAACATATTTTTTTAGACCTCATCAGAATCTTTTAACACTGTCCTTTATTCAGCACTAGAGATGTTTTATTTCTAAAACACTTCCTATGATAGGGAGACATCTTTTGATTCCTTCCTTTACGAAAAAGGGACAGTGTAAAAAGATAATAGATGATCATGAAAAACTTTTCTTAGAGATTGAAATCAGTAAACTTCTTTCAAACAACAAAATTTTCCAACATAAATATCAATTCCATGAATATATCACTGATGTTTGTACAAACTTTTAGAAGTTATTTCAGCGAAGAAATTTTTCTACGGTCTTTGTCTGAATGGCTCAGTGCACAGATATCCATATTTTACAAAAAACACACAAAACGCTGATCAATTCAAATTAAAACCAAAACAGAAAGCAAACAAAAGATGCAAACAAAAGAAATATTTACATAAAATACAAGGGTAGTTATTAATCAAAGTATCTTTTCAGGGCTTGGCCATTCACCGGATAGGTGTCAAGCTGCCCTTCAGATTCTGCAATCGAAAGGAACTAGGACCCAACTTTTCAGCAATAAAAAATGGCCCAAGCCATAAGTTTTGAAACTTGGTGTGCTCACCCTTTCCTTTGTGTGGTTTGTCCCACTTTAAGACGAGATCACCTACTTCAAAATTCCTATCACAAGAAGAATTAGAATCGAACCAGCTTTTAATCAATTGTTGATGTTGGTCTAACTTACGCTTAGCTTGAGTTCTTTCTTCTTCTAACTTCATCAAAGCGTTAATTCGGTTTTCTAAAGGGGGACAATCTTCTTCTTGGACTTTTTGTGACAATTGAAGTGAAGGAAGAAGAATGTGAGGTGGCAGAATGGATTCTTTGCCATAAACGAGAAAAAAAGGGGGAGTTACCTATAGCAGCTTTGGGTGTTACCCTATCAGCCCATAGTGCGTTTAATAGTGCATTGTGCCATTTCTTGTGATTTTCAGCCATGGTTCTCTTGATGATTTTGATCAAGTTCTTGTTAGTTGATTCTGCTAAGCCATTACCTTGGGGATAGTAACTAGCAGAATACTTCATCTTTATTCCTTTTTCCAAAGAAAACTCGCTCATCTCAAGAGAAGAAAAGTATGAAGCGTTATGAAACGAGTGATGATATTCGAATTTAGAAAAGCGATAACCTGACTTGTGTTGACAGTTCTTAATGCAGCAGCTTCAGACCATCGAGTAAAGTAGTCAGTGGCTGTCACAATATACTTGTGTTGTTGTGAGGATGGAGGGTTAATATGACCTATGATATCAAGGCCCCATTGCTGGAAAGGAGAATCGACTGAAATGGGTTGCAAGGGGAAGGCCGGTTTTTGCAACCGCCCTGATGTTTTCTGACAGATGATACATTTGTGACACAAAGCATGGGCATCCCTAAAAAGTGTGGGCCAGTAGTAACCGGCTATTAAAACCTTATGAGCAGTGGTATCACCACCGAAGTGACCACCAGCTTCTTCTGCATGCAACTCAAGAAAGACTCTATCTGCTTCATCTTTTTCGAGACAGCGCATCAGTACGCCGTCAAAATTTTGACGAAATAGTATACCGTTAACTAGATGAAAGGAGGCGGACTTTAGTCTCAACAATCTTCTCTTGGCAGGGTCAAGGTGATGGGGTGCTGATCCATTGTCAAGACAAAATCTAATATCGTCGTACCAAGGAATTACGAGGTTTTGTGTGCAACAGATCAAACTTTGATCGTGTTGTTCTAGGTTTGATGTATCACTATCTTCTCGTTGTCCTATTTCTGAATCAACAACCAACTTACACAATCCTTGGCCTCTCACAATCTGTGCTAGGGTGATCTCTAAGTCAAACTCCTGTAAGGAGGTGACCCAGTTGGTTCTCTTCTCTCCTAACTCTTTTTGCACTAACAAATTCCTCACGGTAGGGTAGGGGATAATGACTTTCGTCCTTGACTTCAAAATATAGGACCGGAAATGCTTAATTGCTTTGAAAACAGCGTAGGCTTGCCGATCGACCGCTGGGTAGTTAATTTCAGCACCCTTGAAAGCAGATCTCATAAAGGCGATGGGTACTTCATTGTTCTCGGAATTCTTCTGAGTTAGGACTGCGGCATAGGAACGATCAGAGGTAAAAGTATAGAGTGTAAAGTCTTGAGAGAAATCAGGGCTCATGAGAGATAGAGCGTCTATTATGGCCTTATTTATGTCGTTAAAAGCTTGGTTTTCTGTGGGTCCCCAGTGGTATTGGGTGTCTTTCTTAATCAGATTCTGGAGAGGCCTGACCATTTCAGAGAAACTGGGGACAAATCTTCTCAACAAATTAATCTGGCCTAGGAAAGACTACATGGATTTATTGGATGTAGGTGGAGGAAGTTTCGCGATGAGTTGAGTCCTCTCGGGGTCAATAATCATTCCATCACTAGACACAATGAATCCTAGTAATTTACCCTGTTCTACTGCAAAGATGGACTTCTTGGGGTTCAGGGAGATGCTGTATTTATGACATCGTAGCAGAACGGCTCGTAAGTGAGCTAGATGATCGTCTTTGTTTTTAGAGTAAACGGTCACATCATCTAAGTAAACTACTATGGAGTGATTTATTAAGCCTCGAAAAGCAATGTCCATTTCTCTCTGAAAGGCAGCACCAACATTAATCAATCCAAAGGGAATTTTGCGATAAGCATAAGTGCCCCACGGGGTACGGAAGGTAGTTTTTAGTTGGTCTGGTAGAGACATCAAGACTTGGTTGTATCCAGAGAAACCATCCAATAAAAATAGCCTCTCGGAACCAGATACTTGTTGAAGAATCTGTTCCATGGGCGGGACAGGATAATTGTCTTTGTCAGACGCTTTGTTAAGGTTACGGAAATTGACACAAAGTCGAATTTCCCTATTTTTCTTCCATACTGGGACGAGGTTGGATACCCATTGAGTGTGTCTAACAGGAAAAATTATTTTAGCACTTAGGAGTTTATTCAATTCTTTTTGAACGGTCGGTTCTAATTTAGGATGCATTTCCCTCAATTTCTGTTGGAAGGGTAAGGTTTGGGGTTTCATTAGGATGACATGTTGTATAATGTTAGGATCGAATGTTTTAAGATCATCATAAGTCCATGCAAAGACATCCTTGAATTCTTCAAATAATTTAACAAAAGCAGCTTTTTCTTGCTTAGAACATCCCAAGCCTAAATAGATACACTGAGGATTTTCATTAGTCCCTAAATTGACTTTTTCATAAGACAATGAAGAACTATTGGTTTTGCAATTGACCGTCTTTTTAAATTTATCTTCAAAATCATAAAATTTTTCTAATCTAACTACAGATTTGGGTATGTAATTTACCATGTCCGATAGAGCTTCAGGAGATTTTGGATTAGGTATTACCATAAAATCATGCAAATTGTCGTCATGCATTCGTTCATCTATCACTGCGCCTTGAAAGGTTTCTTCCATGTGCAAAAAGTTAATGATCTGTTGATCATTGTCAAATACTCTCCAGTTTGTGATATTGTCTGGAACAAATGGTTGAAACAATAGCTCCATGGAGAATGTGTTTAGGGATACGCCTTCTGCAGGAAGAAGTTTAGAGGCTACATTAGCTAGCAGATCTGCTTCAGCGTTATTTAGTCTAGGAATGGAATTTATATTAAAAGCAGAAAATTTGTTCATTAAACTCCATACCTCCGACTGGTAACTTTTGAGATGCGGGGAAAGACAGTGTATAGAATCTCTTACCTGTCTAACCACTATTTCAAAGTTGCCAAAAACAACCAGATTTTGAATGTTCATATCCAGAGATTTTCTGAGACCTTGCAGTAAAGCCTCATATTCTGCAGTATTGTTAGTACATTCAACCTCTAGTCTACAAGCCAATAATGTCTTGTTACCTGCCGGATCGATGATGATGCAGCCTGCACCAGCTCCTTCTTTAGACTTGGAACCGTCAAAATATAGATACCAAATTTGATTTCCATCGGGCTCATGGGACTGTTGCATAGAAGCTGTTGGTTGCACATATGCTACGATCTCAGACTGCTGTTCTGGATTGTTGATAGGTGAAACTTCAGCCATGAAATTTCCGAAGAAGGTGTCCATCCCTTGGACTTCAGGTGAATCAGCAGGAGGCGTGTATGGTTCATTAGGGTCATTCAAATATGTGACCATGAACTTAAGGTAACGTTCACGATTCACCCTGATCTTGTTGGGCTTACCGTTTTCTGGAAGCCATAAGTGAGACCAGTCCGTCGCGAAGTAACCATGTAGCTACTCCGACCAGTACCTACTCAAAAACATGCCATATACTTCTGGAATATCCACCACAATTATATCAATAACCTGATGAAATTTCGAGTTAGACGATAATCTAATCAATATAGTTTTTAGTTCGCCTCTAACTTTTACATCTATTCGATCAAGTTGTATGATTTTTAAAGAAGATGGTTCTACTTCAGCATTAATCTTTTGGCAAACAGACCAAGGCATCACATTAGATGACGCCCCCGAGTCAACCATACAATTATGCACATTTCTATTGAAGATTTCGAAAGTTAAAAGGAAAGGAGGTACATTCTTGCGAGTACTTAGAGTCGTAGCTTGTGGTTTCTTACTCGC
>JASDQU010589111.1:29874-44248 GCA_032191745.1 Picea mariana | reverse complement strand
AATATTTTGCAACATCTTCTATAACAAAAACGGGAATTTCAACAACTCATAAATAGAAATGTTAGCCCTTAATTTTTTAAGATCTTCAACAACATCGTAATCTAATTTAGGGCTGACATTACTCGGTTTAATTTCTGCTGATTTAGATGGCTTTGGAGGTGAAGTTGTAATGTTCTCGGCAGGAGGTTTATTTGTTGTCTTACTCCTAGTGTTGTAAGGGTGAACAGTCTCGAAGTTATCTTGAAAGATGCTATCCAAGAAGTGTCCAAAGATGTTTGGAGAAGACTCTTCTTCTTGAACTATTTCCTTCTCGACTTCCTCCTGAGGGATTTCAGGAGGCATCAAGTTATCTCGGGCTTCTAGAATTGTCTGAAGAGTACATTGCAAACTTTCTAGGTTCAAGCCTTCAAGGTTTGGATTAGGCTGGTTGGTTGGAAAAGGCTTTCGGAAAGGGGGTTTGTAGGGTCCTTTACTCGAGGAAGCTTCTTCAGTTGACCTTTTTAAATCTATAACTTGATTAGACAATTTTTGTACAACTTTAGTTAAATTTTCCAAATCAGAGTTTTCAGGTTGTGTTTTGCTTTGAGTAGGTCTAGGGAGAATTTCAATCTTCTTTTTGGAAGAAGAAGCAGTCTCAGTTTCATTGCTAGAGGAATCCTTCAGGCTAAGTATGTATTTTTCAATTTGAGTATCCTCTTCGAAGGCTTCTAACAACGTGGCCTTTTTAGATCGTTTTACCCAAATAGATATACTTTGATGTAGAGCTTTAGTGTAGTAATCTATTACAAGACTCTGAGCAGGCATAGAATCTGCAGGGATTTGATTTTTAAGCATTAAGAATCTTTGATTGAAATATTTAAATTTTTCTTTTGGGTTCATTCTTAAGCTTGAAAGATGCATGACCAAGACTTTTGGAGGTTTACCATCTCCGAATTTTTCCAAAAAACATGACTCAAACTTTTCCCAAGATACTATGGTATGGGGCTGTTGGGCAAAGTACCAAGTGGACGCATTACCCTCAAAAGTATAAGGGAACAATCTGTAGACAACGTCTTCGTGTTCAACATTACGGAGTCTAATGGCTAACATAAATTTTTTGATATGATCTTCGGATATCTGTTTTGAATCGGGATCAAACTTAGGAATCCATTTCTCCGGGTGCTTAGGTAAAGGGTGTTGGGCTCCAGGTACAGCTACAACATTCTGGTCCAACCAGGGTCTAGCAGGGTTGTTCTGATTTTCCATTGGGGTAGTGGGTGTGGAAGGACAAGAAGGTGAATTGCCTTCGTCGGAAGAGGAATATCCTCCATAAGAGGAAGGAGATGAGGGAGGTGGTGAAGGAGGAATCCCGTATCCCCCTGCAGCAGGATTTGCATTTGGATCTGAAGGATTCACAGTGAGGCTAGTGTCACCTAATTGTTCTCTGATATCAGAGAAGTATAAAGGTCGACCCCACAGACGGTTTGGTTGCCTCAAACTAGCTAAGGCACTATGTGTTTTAATAAGAGATTGGCAGACAATCTCTTCCAAGTCACCACCTATAGGATTAGGGGTTGCTGGCTCAACTGTGATCTGCGGATATTCGGTTGAAGTAGTTGTTGTTTGAAGGGGAATATTATCATGTGAATGGATTCTAGTCACTATAGGTGAGCGATTAGGGGGGGGAGGAGTCTTGCAACCACCTCGTGCCATTAATTAAGTTCAGGCCCCCCTTCTAGCGCCATTTGTTGACGGGCGAAATTGTCCATCCGTCAATTGAGAGAGTGGAACTGGTCCGGGGTTGTCTAATAACCCAAGCCGTTTGGAATGAACCACCCTGACGGGTTTAATGGCTCAGTTGGCCTCTCTAAGATCCTAAGAAAACCAAAGAGAAAACTATATTAAACTAACCAATCTATCTAAAACAAATAAAACAAACTAACACTAACTAAAACTAACAAAACAAATTAACTAAAAA
Source organism: Picea mariana (assembly GCA_032191745.1). NCBI lineage: Eukaryota > Viridiplantae > Streptophyta > Pinopsida > Pinales > Pinaceae > Picea > Picea mariana. The sequence continues at coordinate 42,291 of JASDQU010589111.1, read as the reverse complement.
CAAACTAATACACTAATCTAACAAGATACTAAGTTAAACTAAAACTAAATATAAACTACTCTAACTATTATATACAATCTACTAATTGCAGTAACTCTAATAATTAGTTGTCTAATTACTAATTAAATTACAACTTATTCACAAATATACAATATCTACAAGTAGAAGATTTGAATAAAACCTGTAAAACTCATTTGATTCCTATCCTAAGAAAACTAGAGATATATTTTTGATTTTATGATTTTATGAAAAAGAAATAAAACTTACTGAAATTAAACGATCTAATATATTTACTGAAATTAAACAATCTAATATAAATCTAACTAGTCTTATATCTAAACTAAACTACTAATAAGAACAGTAAACAAAGAAGTAACTAACTGACCTGGAAACGCTCCTAATTTGTCCTGTGTATGATGACTTTGAAGCTGGTCAGCGGAAGTAAACTCGCACCAGTTAGTCAAAAAGCTTCTCGTAAATGATAGGTTGCGCTGCTCTTTGAGTTGTTTACAGGACAAACAAGACATAAAAAATCATAACAATTTTATGATTTATAAATCTCTGCAATAAGGGAAACCTGTTCTGCAAAAATTTATACTTGATAATCCAACTTATGAAGAAGAGAAATCTCTCATTCACAAACTGAACTAAGCAATTGCTATGTTTTTTAAACACTACAAGAAATCAGATATGGATTATAGTGATTAAATTATATCATTTGCACATGATTAAGATAGTTAAAGTAGTCAATAACCAGATACAAATTGATATACACAACATGAAACAAAATATTGATATAATGAGAAGCTAAAGTTGTAACAAAACACCAAATTCTGCCTCAGTCTGTATTAAAACTCCATACCCTTGTTCTCCCATGAATGAGGATCTGCATTATTACAAAAATGATAGGTATTTATAAGTCTCTCCACAGGGTAAAACCTCCCTATGGATAATATCAAACAGTTTTACATAATCTGGGAGATATCCCAAAATCGACTAAACTAGGAAACTAAAATGCAAGTGAAATATTTGAAGTAACCCCTAACTGCTCATCAAATCCACTGCAATTTTGAATTTATCTGCAATAGACCAAAACCATCAAGTTAGAAAGATATTTTGTTAAAAAAACAATAAAAATCTAATCTTACAGACTTAGCTACAGAATCATCTGATTCTGTAGCTAGTCTAAAATAGCATACAGGATCAGATAGAAATCAAATCAAATCTTTTTTTTAAAAGAATCAAATCCAATTTTCTTTCAATAAACATTGAAAAAAAATCACTAATGATTCAAATGATTTTATTATTCAAATTAAACAAAATAAAAAGTGATTTAATCAAAACAGGGGTAAGAATACTCTGTTTCACGGTTACCATAAAATCGGGTCAAACAGTAACAAGATTGTTTCATATCAATGAAATCCATAGTGAGTCATATCGTGTGTGATACGATTTAATCCAACACAATCATAATCCATTCGTTATGGCTATATTAATGTAGCATAAGATTCATGTCATTTTAACTAAATACAAAGATGGGAAGACTGTTACGATCATGGGTAAATAAGACATTCATAACAATATCAACCAAAATTCGCCATAGATTTCGATCACTGAGCATTACACAGTCAACAGATAGGATCAGTTAATAGTGATCACAACCATCATCAGATCGACAGAAGTGATAACCGTAAACTAGGCAACAATCGAAACAAATCGTGACTGAGTTTAATATAGAATAATAGTGAATCCAATCTCGTTTTACAAATCAACTTGTAATTGAATATTCATTGCTATTACAAATCCAACCAATAATAGGGTCAATCTAACAACACACCAATACGAATTAACCAGCTGGGTTTCACATAACTATTATGAATTGAATCCATTCACGATTTGGGTGAATTTGTACAACATCATATTAAAAACAATCCAAACTGTATTCGAGTTGGTCGAAAGTCATATGGGAATAAAACCGTAACAGTTAACCATATCACAATTGTTACCAATCACATTATAACAAAATCAAAACGAAATGCGATTGTGTTTAGAATCGAAATATGAGAAACAGCTTGTGTCGACAGCAGAGCAAACAACTCAAATCCATACCAAATCAATTAAATCAATAAAAATCCAATCGAAGCTAAACTGGGAAACGAAATTCGATTAATCGAAACAAAACTATGTACATAATGCATATAACGTGATAGAGCAAATCCACACTATAATCGGACTTATTCAAAGAATTCGAATTCGTTATATAAACAAGTGATAGAACATACCTATGAGGCTGCTCAAACTATGCCAATTTTGAATTCACGACCGCTGTAGCTGACTCCACATTTTTAAACAAGATAGAACCTATCCTCCTCTGTTTCTTATCAGTGGCTTGCAACTCAGCCTTTTGACTGGTAAGTCGTGCAACTTGGTCCTCCAAATAGTGAAGTCTAGACTGTAACATAGGCACATCAAGATAATATCTTTCCAGCCATGAGCCGCATTGATCATAGGGTGGCATTGCAGGTTCAAGAGAGGGTTTGGATGAATGACCGGGGGCTTTACATGGCAGCTTAATGCCAAGGTAATCAGGGTCGTTTTGCAAGCAAGGTGGTAGTTTTGACACGAAGTCATATGAGGGTTTTTCACACAAACCTTCCAAATAGGGATATTCACTTGCCAAAAAACATTCAACCTCTGAATCAGAGTCCTCGCTCAACACGATAGGGTCAGGATTGACAGGGGGTTTTGGCTTGTTCCTCGCCATTCAAGAGATTAAACGCGCATTCTTTTTGCCTTTGGCGTTTGCAGTAGGTTTGGCTTTAGGCTTCTTTCCCACAAGCTTAATAGATTCGACATCCTTGGTCACAGAGTGGGGTAGGTCGATGGGTGAATTGGGTAAGGGTTTAGGTAAAAGGATACTGTAGGGTACCGGGGGTACAGACTTGTCCTCGGTCACCACAGGTTTGTCAACCTGTGGAGGATTCGAATCGAAAAAATTATTGTGAGCAAGGAAATCGTTCCAACAGTCTCAGTGTAACCCCAAATGACAAGCAACAATCATTTTAACTAGCCCATAGTGAAAGAGGCTGCTATCAGCCTGGTTCCTTTTGTATTTCTTAGACATTTTGAATAGGCTTCTATGTAGAGAGTATGACATATTGAGCTCAAAACCCATAAAAACCATAAGCAAACGAAGGTGGTGTAAGAAAACAAACCCATACCGACCCTCGCAGGTGATAAACTGCTTGATAATCATCAATAAGTCATGCCATCGTTGTTTCAGCATGGTCACGGGAAAACCTTTGTCACAGGAGCTAACCTTACGCGAATGAAAGAGCAAAGTCCAAGGGACTTCTTCTACCTTGCAATTCTTGGATCATCATTGTCCAGTGATAGGCAAACCCATAGAAAGACTTACAAACTGCTCGTCAATTTGCAATTGAACATTGCCGACCTTGGCTCGACAGCCATTAAAGGTCAATGCGAATTGCCTAGCAACGCAGAGGTTAAAACCATCAAATTTCTGTATGAACGGGAGCCACCTAATTTCCTCAAGGTCACTGCGGGCACTGTCGAACATCAACAAAGCCTAGCTACCATTCGGTTCATCCCTCATGACTGGTTCCATGGTGTGAGCATATGGTAAGGGTTTGGTTCACATTCATCGACACATGGGAGCAGATTCATTTGGTCTAACCACTATGAACGATCAAAGGGGGAGCATTAATGTGCTCATGCGATGGTGGTGGAATCACTTACCACCATGCAAAAGAGTAATGGAAAAGTACAACCGGCGAATTAACCCTCTGTCGAAACAATCATAACATAGTTCAAATCATAATATTCAGCCGACCCAAAAATCAAACGATGGATGATATACCAATGCGCCATTGTAATATTTCAAACCATGAATATTCAATGTGAAATCAAACCCAAATGTTTAACCAACGCGCCATTGCATAAATGTTCAATCAAAGGTTTTAAAACATTGTGACAATCGATTTCATAAAATCAACAAGCCAAGAGCTATAAAAATAAGGATCACATCATATAAAACAAAATAAACCATGACGCCTATGCAATTCATAGAATCAAGTATAACCCATAAATTCACATGCTCAATGCCTTACCAATTAAATAAAAATCAAGTTGCACAATTAAAGTAAGAATAGGCAAATAGGCACAGTTCGAAAATCTTTTAGCCACTTAATGATAATCCAGAGGTAAGTGCCATTCAAAATTTCAATAAAAGATCATGACAGTTCAAAGAACGATGGAGGAGTTTTCACGCTTACAGTCGTAAAAACTAAATGGAGACCAATTTGCGAATGTCGCAAAGAATGAAAATGTCGCCTATTTGAAGAAATGTGATGACAATTTGAAGTTCAGAAGACATAGGAGTAGGCATCTTATAGGGCAATGGAAAAATTGAATTGGCTGCCAACAGACCCCTACACACCAAAATCCTAAGGTATTTAGAGAAGTTGAAAGTACATGATCCTCTCCAACACACCCAGCTTGAACTAATGTAAGCATGATCTATTTTTTAGTCATCATCTTTGGTTTGTGTTCATTATAATTATTGTGAAATATGATTCCATTACCTCATTGAGCTTGATCCCTTATCAATAGGGAAATACCTATGATGGTGGTTGCATTAGTTGGGTGTAAAATTGACCCTTGGTGCAATTTACCCCTTGTTTATTGAAGACTAGTTCACAAGAACTATTGAACATTGGTTCACGGGATATTTTTATGTTGTTCTATATGGGAGGTAGAGTGTAATTATCTCAACATTGGAATTTTGCAAGCTATAGGTTCAAGAGTTTTGTATTTGAGTATTTAATTATGCATTGTTGGTTATTTGGATAAGATGATGCTGTACTATGTTCTTTAAGGGTCCAAGAAATGCCTTTTTATTGGTGTAAATGATGGATTCTATATATATATATATATGTGTGTGTGTGTGTGTGTGTGTGTGTATAATCTTTGATGATTCTAGATCTTGCCTGCTTATGGTCTATGTTCTTATATTGTGTTTCTAGTAATGTGCTTCTAGCTCATTGCTTAGTTTTAGGGATTGTTAGTATTAAGATTTTTTTTTTGTTAAGCTAACAGCTTGATGAGATATTTCATGGGACCCATTTATTTAGCTTCAAATTCAAGTATTTATTTTAATGTTTGAGTTCTTTTTTTATATCTTCTTCCTCTAGCCTTTATATTTTTAGTTTGAATTCTTTTTTTCTTTGAGTTCTCGTTTTCATTCAAGAAACCTTGGACATGGTTCAAATGTTTTTAAATATTTCAAGTACTTTGTTTGAACTTTGATATAGTGTTCAAACTTTGAACAATCCTCTCAAACTTTAAAATATTTCCTCAAATCATGATCAGATTGATTTGTTGATTGGCCATGATCTCCAAATTGGGCCCTCTTTTCATTTTCTTTCCTGTTTCATTGTCCCAATTTTGAGATTGGCCTAGATTGATAAATCAGGATCTACCTCCTCCAACTTATGTGTGAATGGGGACCAATTTTGAGACCAAGATCAATATTTAAATTTAGTCATCCTATCAATATCTATGAACTATTTGGTTATCCCCTCAAGTTCAAACTCTTTTAAATATTAATTTTTTTTCTAATTATTTTATATCTTCTTTCGAACTTGATTAAGACACACCAAAGCCTTTTCTCGACCTTATTTGAAAAATAGGCCCCAATTCTCAAATTGATACCTCCTTTCACCTTCTCATCTAGTACCTTGGCATAATTTGGTGATCAACCCCAATTTATAAATGAAACCTCCCACTTGAAAAGTAGAGTGTAATTCAAATTGTGGAAAGGTTTGATTGAATAGTTGATTTGATATTAAATTTAACCTATACGGTCAATTATTTATGTACTAACATACAAGGACCTTACATGACTTAAAATACGATCGAATGACCATGAAAGAGAGACCAACAGTTAATGAAAGAGAGACCAACAGTTAAAAAAGAAGGAAGTTTAAATTGAGAAATGGGATCAAAACCCTCAAGTGGCACAAAAGGATAGCTGGTCATTGAAATTTAATAGCCAAGAAGGGAAACAAATTGTCGAAGGAGTTAAAATTAACAAAGGAATTGAAACCTTAGGTCGAAAAATAAAAAAGAATGTATTTGGATGGGTAAACCTAACGACAGAGGAAGGCAAATGGAATACCATCAAGAGGGGCCAAAACAATGAATCTCCTTCTTCTTCTGTTTTATAAATAAGACAAAAATGTTAAAGTAAGGGGATTTTTTCTTAAATGAGAGGCTAATGTTGTCCAAGTTATTTTGCAGAGTAACTTCAGTTCTAAGGATTTTTCTATGTAGAAATTGTTCTACTATTTTACTAAATTTTGGAATGGTGTAAGTGTTTCCTTTACAATGTATACTTTTCTCATGTATGAGAAAATTCTCTTATTTTATTTGTCTCACAATTCTTTTTTCTATAGCATAAAATAATAGTACTATAATCATCCATTATTTTTAGACTTTTCTTATTTACATTTTTTCATAGTAACACTCCTTACTAAAATACTCATTCAAACAAATCAAAGTTATTTCTCAACCCTCCCATCAAAAGTTTGGAACATGCATAGAGTTCAATTTGATTGCAAAAGTACAATTCTTTTGGATGAATTATTTTTTGGGAGGAGTAGAAGGAACACTATCCATTTCTCATAGTTTTGTAACTAGAGTGATAACAAGAAGGATTACTAGCCCCTTGTCACACTTATGTAATTTAAGAGAGGAGAAGATGGAGCACATTCCCTTTCTCACACTTTTGTAATTTCAGTGAGGAGGAGAAGGAGCACTGACATTTTCTTGCACTCTATTGATATTTGGGAGGAAGAGAAGCAACACAACCCCTCTCTCATATTTTCTCATACTTGTTAATATTTTCATGTTATGGATGAGGACCTTGTTATACACTATAATTTAATGTCACAAAAAATATTGGAAATCGATATATTAAGTATTATAAAATTATATTCATAATATATTTATGATGGATTAGACTAAAATTAGTCTAAATTGAGTGAAATGGGGGTTCATTACATGATTTTCTATTACATAATAGATCTTATGAAAATGTTTTGGTCTACAATCAATATGATATGCAATATCTTGTGGTAAGTTTTGATAATACAAGTAGGTTAAATGGATAAGTATGTAGGTGATAAAAAAAATAATCACATCCCTTTTAACAGAAGGAGGATGTTTGACACCATTGAACTTAGTTTCCTAATCTTGATTGCATGATTATATAAATTTTCATCTATCTTCACACTTTCTTGGACTAAAAATTGGAGGAATTGGCTTGTTGGGCCCATTTTAGTGGCAAATCTCAGTTTGGATATTTGGTGGCTAGAACCTTACAAATCCATTTTGAGGAATCAAATGGCATCTTTTGGGGTAAAAAAAGTGTGATCATTGGTCCCATCCCCTTAACATTTTTTGAAACGCCAATTCCTTTCCAATGGTGTGAAAATCACCTCAACCATAGCTCGTATGTTGAACTTATGTATATTTCAAGTTGGTCTACCTTATTGATCACCATGGTATGAGTGGATGTCATGTCAACTCCCATTACTCACACATGTGGGGATAGCCACATGTGGAATTTCAATACTATTACATAAGTTCCAAAACATTATCACTAATTGAGGGTTGAGGATGAAAAAAATCTAACTAATCCATATTTGATCATTGTATTATTTGTCATATATCTCTATTCTTTCAGAGTGGAAAAAAAATGGATGAATTAGGTTGAAGGGCCATTTTAATGTTAGGTTCTAGTTTTGAAAATTGTGGTTCAAAACCTTTCAAATCCATTCTTAGGAATTAAATGTATTTTTGGTGGGATCTGATGAACTTTTTCACACCCTTGAAATTTTTCTACATTATGATATCTTTCCAATGGTGAAAACCATGCCTTAATCAGAGCTAGTATGCAAACATTTTGCCTCCTGCAAGTTGACCTATTGTGTTGACCACCATGGTACGAGTGTACGACATGTCATCCCTCATTACTGACACATGTGGGGTTAGCCATGTATGTAGTTTCGATAAGATTCTATAAGGTATAAAACCTTATCACAATTAAGGGTTGAGGAAGTCAAAGCCATACCCCTAGATGGTTATCAAGCTATGTTAAATATCAGGCTGCTAGGAGGAAAAGGGGTTTCATTATGTGGCTTTGTATTCATTCCATAGTTGAGGAGAGAACCTAGGAGTGGTAATTTGAGATCATAATAGAGGACCATATATTTTGTAGTATCCATAAAGTCCACAATGTCAAAGGAAACTACACAAAGAGTGCCTCTTTATTTGTACTTTCATTTGAAGAAAATAGAGAAGAGTGTCCTCACCTTTTAGATGGGTTATATCCCATATTGGGTTTCCCAGGATATATATTGTGTCTATTTGTGGATGGTGTGTTATTATTTATTTATGTTCTCTATTTTTCCCATTTGAGCTATTTCATGCATTTTAAGAAGAAAACAAGTAATTAATGAATTTGAGATCTAAAGGAAATTAACCTTTACATTTTTTTTTTATTATTTTATTAGATTTTTTGTGATTAACTTTCCATTGGAATATATATAATAGTTTACAGATCATATTGGTATAATATATTTTTTTCTTAGGGTATTTTTGGAAATTTTTAGGGACTGAGGTATTGATTTAAGAAGAAAGTCACATAACCCTATTCATGGTTGATGAGTATGTTAATAACAACCCTTGTGATCCACCAGAGGAGATATTTGTGAGGATAAAAGATAAATTCACAAACATATCTCACAATATATTCATACTCATGGCATATATAGAAGAAATCTTTGGCCATTCGAAGAAATCAGAGGTTTGAACTTAGAGATCGAATTAGATAAAAAACAGGGGGGTAACGAAGACCTAGAAAAGGAGTTGCAGAAAGAAGTTGAGAAATAGTAATCGAGTTCCAGCACCATGAAACCTTCACAGTATTTATTCAATATGGAAGAAAAAGTGTACATAAATCCATACTAAGGTGATATAAATGCATTATAACTGAATCATTGGTTGCAACAACTAGAAGTTTATTTCAACATTCACCATATAGATTAAGAACAAAAGATATCATTTTCCAGCCTAAAGTTAGAGGGCCATGATTTAACCTATTGGGAAATCCATACATAAACACTTAGGATGGAGGGTGATCTATCAACAACTATGTGGGAGGAATTCAAAACCCTCATCAAGTCCCAATTATACCCTATAAAGTATGCAGAGGACTAATGGATCAATGGAACTACTTTCAACAAAACCAATTCTAGAGAGTATATGAGTACACCACTGAGTTAAAAATAATGGTCATCATGTTGGGTATCTCTCCCAAGAACCCAAATGCAGTCCTTAAGTGTCTGGGGGGTCTACATATCCATTTATGAAACAAAGTGATTCTTTTCAAGCCAAGGATAGTGGATGAGGCTTGTGTACATGCACAATATATGGAAAACATAGGCCAGAAGAAGGGACACCCAAGAAGTTCCAAGAAAAAAGAGCACTAGGAAGATTCCAACGAGGGGAGGAAGAAGTGGAAAGTGAGAAAGGATAAGAAGATTGTATCTACTGCAAATCATTTCAAAGATCCTATAAACCATTGTAATAATTGAAATATTGATGGAAAAAATGAGGAAAAGTGTTGGAAACTTCATCTAGAGTTGAACCCGAAGAACCACAAGAAGGATGCAAGGAAAAATAAATAATATTCTAGCCATGGATTCGAGCAATCATGTTGAAATAATATCCAATTTGGATGAGAATATTTTCCACACATCAGTGTAAAGGATGGTGAATCTAAGTATGGTTCATCACCAATAAGAGAAGGAGATGACCAAAATCTTCCACATAAATATCCAGGTCAAGAAGACCAAGATAAATGTCAAGTTCGACTCTGGTTCATAGGATAATATCTTAGCAATAGATCTGGTCAACAAGCTTACATTGGAGGTTCATGGGCATCTTATCTCGTATCCATTGGGATGGGTAAAAAATGATGCAAAGATCAAGGTAATGAAATAATGTAAGATTAAATTTACAACAAGTGTTGATTTTATTGATGAAGTGGAATTGGACGTAGTACCCCTTGATGCATGTATAATAGTGTTTGGAATATCATACATGTATATGAGGTATGCAATAGTCATGTGGAGAGTCAACTAGTACAAGTTAATCAAGGATGGAAATTCATACATAATCAACACACATAAAAGCATCATCGAAAGGGTGTACTAAAGATTAAAAACATCACTTGGAGGAGTTTCTATAGACATACATAATGGTGTCCCAGGAGCTTAAAAGGATATCACCTAAGAGGGAAGTAGAGTAGAAATAAATTTGTTTCCAAAATCCCCATTTCCAAATATTGGATTATATAGACAATTCATTTTGGAAGGAAATGAAATAAAGAAGTAGTTGCAACAGAATGAAGCAAATGAAATAAAGAATTATTCACAACAGTTGTTGGAGCAGGGTGTGATTTGAACAAGCACCTCCCCTTGTGGGTCATTGATCATGATTGTACCAAAGAAGGATGGGACATGGAAAATGTCTATCGAGTATAGAGCATTGATCGATATTACACTAAAAACTTGGTACACTTTGCCTAGGATTGATGATCTATTAGATTGGTTGCATCATGGAAAATATTTCACCAAGTTGGATATCAAATCAGGATACCACCAGGTACACATCAAGAAATAAGACACCTAGAAGACTTCCTTCAATACAAGGTAAGGTTTGTATGATTTTTTGGTGAACTATGTATTATGACCATATCTAGATTCATTTGTTATAGTCTATTTTGATGATATAATATTTTAGAGTTCTACTTAGGAGGATCACATCTTGCATCTCATGCGGGTGTTAGAGACTCCAAAGAAGCACTAGCTACTGACTAACCTCAAGAAACATGACTTTTCTCGAATGTATTTGGTGTATTTGGGGTATGATATTGGTGGAGGATATCTCAAGACAGATCCTGCAAATATGAAGGCTATCATGAAATGGCAATTTCCTATGAATGTCACTGATGTTAGGAGTTTTTTGGGGGCATAAAAGTACTGCATAATTTCATAGCTTCATTTTCATTAGTGTTGGCACATGGGCAGACCCAGGGTTCAATGCTCAAGAGTGCACCAATAAAACCCTAACTACTGGTGCTTTCGAAAATCCTTGTGAAGCAAATGAAGTCTCACCCGAGGTAGAGGAAGGGGTGGTTGCAGGACTCAAGTGTTTGCAACCTTAGCTGGGACACCGATATGTGATTACAACACATTTACAGAGAACTTAGAAATTATAGTTCATTAATATCCATCCCTAGTTACAGCGTAGATAAACCCTAATAACAGAGCATCACAGTATTTACACAGATCCAATATATTCAAGCACTAAGCACATCAACATAGATTAGATATAGCATTCATTCACATTATTTAGCAGTAAGCTATCATATTCAAATCTTCTAATCATATATCAGTGCACTAAGCATTTAATCACATAAACAAGAGAACAACCATAAATCACAAAGCAACCATAACACAGGATATATGTGGTTCAGCCCCAGCCTGGAGCTACGTCCACCAACTCTTCTTCTTTTCTATTTCCTTTTGTCAATCTTCTACATGCACAGAGCCATGAGATCTTACTCCGCAGAGGACAGGATATCTTCACGCCTTTAGCTAGATACTCCTTCCCTAAGTTACATAACAAAGCCTTTTCACAATATCTTACAAGCCTTTGCACTTATCTCTACAAGTATCACACAATATGCACAAAGCATATACAATCCACACTTGCACTTAACACTTATCTCATCGACCCCTTCCTACATTTCCTATCTTTTTATTTAGACATTACGAAAAGGGCCTAAACATGGGTAAACCCATGGGTCGACATTCCCATACTCGTTACATAGCCCAAAACCCAAAATTCCCTAAAAAGGGGATGAGATCCCACGATCTCCGCTTCGACTTGTGCTCTACCTTCGAAAGCCTATTGAAGTCCCAAAATAGGTCAATCAAGGCCAAGGTTTCTCAAAAATTTATCAAGGGCCAACAGGCCCCCAACACTCACCTATGACTCGTCTCGAGTCACTCTGATCTGGGTAGCTCTACTTCAAAAGCCTCGATCTTGGCTCGAGTTGCTTTTACTTGTTGTTGCACCACGACCTCCTTCTCGGTGAACTCTTGGATAACATATTCATTGACAGGTCCCTCTGAGTGTTGTTCAACTGCAGTGACGACTTGCTCCAGTTCTTCTCCTCAACCTTCAATCTCTACAAATATTTGGCAAGCCTCGTCCTGTATTGGTTGGAGCCTCTGAGTCACTTCCATGACTTTGCTCTGAATG
>JASDQU010589111.1:12685-29805 GCA_032191745.1 Picea mariana | reverse complement strand
TGCTTCATCCTTTCAAGTATGGATGGGGGATTTAGTTGCACCTATACTATTTCTTCTTGTTGCTTTGCCTCCTGGAGCTGTGACTCCAGTGCCTTCAATTAAGGATCCTCAGTGAGTCTCTCATAAGTTTGGGCACTGTGATCACTTAGTTGTTTACATTCCATTGTTAGGGTCTTGATTCTCTCAAGTGTGCTTCAAGCAGTTTCTTCTCTTTTATTGGGTATATCCTGCGGAGTGCTACGCATTGTTCATAGCACCATATCTGAGATTCTCTATTGAAGTTGCTCGATAGCTTCCGCAATATATGCTACTTGATTCTCTACTGGTTCTTCCACTTTTTTCTCTAAGCCTGTCATCGAGCGCAGTTCTCTGTTGATTATTTGTTTGACTCCAAGTTGTTCTGCAAGCAACTGCTCTTTCTTTTGCTAGATTTTTTCTTTCTCATCTTCAAACTTTGTTTGGAGAGAAACCTTCTCCTGCTACACAACTCGACGCTTCTATGTGACTACTTTTTTCACTTGATTTAGGGCCTTTGTGGCCTGTTCTATTTCTTCCTGTGCACGATGAAGGCGAGCTTCAGTCACATCACCTAGTCTATGGAGTTGAGTAGGCTCATCTCCCAAATCTAATGCTTCTGATGGAGGGGACACAGTGGATACTGCACGGCTAGATTGAAGGGTCTGTTGTACCCCTCTAAGTTCAACCTTGATTCTGCTATACATCTCCTCTTGCTTGGCTTCATTTTTCTGCAAGACACCCTGTGAGGCATTTGCTACAAAGACAATGATGAAGTCAAAGTCATCAACTATGAGTACGGTTCACATCTTAGTTTTTCTCGCTCTTGACTTATTCTGTGAGGTAGGTTTCGTCAGGGAAACCTTTGTTTTCTTCAAGGGATCAGTCTCATCAACAAGATCTGATGTAGGAGCATCTCAAGCGAGCCAGCACGAAAGCAAAAGACAGCTGGACAAGTGCCAGCGCAGATTTTGAAATTACCTTGAAGTTGATGCGCAATCTTAAATGAAGTCATTAAGAAGAAGCGCACTTGTATAATGTAAATGGACCTTGAGAAATTTTCTCTCATCCTTAGTAGGTAGAAGGAATTTATGGTAGTTAATGTAACGTAGATAGAATTCAATTCTAGATTAGACAGTTTTAGAGCACAAGAGGGGAACCAGATATAGACACCCTCATTGAGTATTATAGATGAAGCATGCAAGATAATTCTGAAGAGCATAGGAGAGAAGCAGAGAGCTATGTAGCAGACTCCATGTACAGAAGTTCCAAATTAATACAAAGAAAATTGTGATTCAAACTCATGGTGTCCATATATTCTCTGTGTATGCATCTTTGAATGTTATGCTCATGAATGTTTTACTCTTTCTGTCATGCAATTGCTTTTATGATATGTATGAATGATTTCTTGTTGAATGTTTGAAATCTAATAGGATAGGGTAATGGAATGAGTTTCAATTGTTTCTCTATCTGAGCAAGAGTTCCTGCAAGGAGTGCAGTTGAAGTGTCTACAAGGAGTGCGTTGACAAAGGGTTCAAATAGGGTAAATTTTGTTCTCTTTCACACAAAAGTGCAGTTGGGCATAGGATCCGTGCAAGGAGTGCGCAGGACGAGTAAAAGTCTCAGAGTTGTGGACCTCAGTGAAGCATTGAAGGACTACTGTTGTAGGTGTGCGCAAGGTCAAAGGAATTCAAACACTTGAAAGTGTTTGGAAATCTGCCGCAAGGAGTGTGTGCAAGTGTTTTCTAAAAGACGCAAAGACATGGAAAGTTCAGAAGTATATGAAGCCTTCAAAGTCGTTGAAGGGAGGCAAAGAGACCAAGTCTTGAAAGTCTGAAAGAAGGTATAGTGACGAGGGACCATAGGAGGACGAGCTCTCAGAAGAAGAGACGGACGGTCGAAATTCTCGGTGGAGAATCCGCGAAGTCCCGTGAGCCATCAGATCTCACGGAAGAGTAAGTGAGTTACCACGAGTATTTTAAAAGGTTCTAAGATCAGGAGGAGTAGGACCGTAGATCCAAGCCACAAGGGTCGTTGGATTTACACGTGGAATTTTATATCAGGGTTTCGTGGGTTGAAGTCCCATAACCCTTGCAACAGGAATCGTGATATTCTGAAACGCGATATCCTGAAAGCTAAGAATATTTGTGTGGGCCACAGAGGAGTTAGCGAGTGGATAGGTGGTGTACCATTGACATGGAGTAAACTCTGTTGACTGTTTCAGAGTTTCGTGGAAAGTGAAGTCCCGAAAAATTTAAATTAGGATTCGCGATATTGCGAAGTCCAAAGTGCCGACAGGGCGAAAGGACCGTTGAAAATTCAACTGCATGAGTGTATCGGGGTTTCGACAAATCGGGATTCGGGAGTTGAAAAGACAAGTTTCTTGAAATTGTGATCGCCGAAATCATGACAAGGAAATTCCTGAAAGGAAAGAGGAAAAGGTCAACGTTGACTGATTCGGGTTTCGAGGACTCGAGATACCAACGCTTGACCACCAGTTTGCGAAGCTGTGAAATCCGATCTCCGAAAGTGTAAAGAGGAGATCCCATGAGAATTTTTTGTGGGTGCAGATTTCTCGATAGGGAAATAGAAGAGCGTTTAGAGTTCTTCGAGCCAGTAGGAAAGGAAAGATCCTATGTTGATGTGGACCTTCTGACCTGCAGGTTTTGGAGGGAGCGTGCGTCGGCGTCAAGATCCCTAGGCGGTGTTACATCACCTTGCTTCTGATGATCTTCTTTTCCATTGGTCTCTTCTCTATCTACTTCATCATCCCCTCCTCATCCAGGTGATACTGAAGCAGTTTCATCTTATGCACTGCTCAAGTTTTGTACTTCTTCGGTCTTCTTCCTTCTACTGGTTCTAGGTGTGTCGTGTCCTTCATGAGTGGCCTCTGAGTTGCCAATTAATTCAAGATCAAACATTTCTACAGGGTTAGCAGGGATAAGGAGGTCTATTGGTCAGTATTTGGTTATCTCCTCAATCTCCTCCTCTATGAGCTTATAGTATGATTGAAGCTCTTCTTTATGCTCATCTATACACGTAGTGATATAAATGAAGTGTCGATCTACATGGAACTTCATTATAGGTTTGAACCAATACAGGGTGTTTGGCATCATGTGAGGACAACTTAGATGGCCCTCTTCAACTGCATGTAGTATGTGTGGAATATTGTGTTCGATTTCCATTGTTTTCCCATATCACTTGAGTACCAGAGCGTGGTGAGATTTGCAACAAGTGGTTCAAGCGGCTTAATGTCCAGGAAGGTTGCACCTTCTGACATCTCCCAAGCAGTAAACACTATGAGGATTAGGAGCCAGCTAAAGTGAAACTCATAGCCCTGATCCTGAGCTTCAAGGCAATCCAATTCCAACTGATTGACTAGGTACTTCACCCATTTCATCTGGATCCCTTATACACATTTCTCAGTGAGGTCAAAAATGAACCCCGTGACCTATGTATGTCTGTTCTTTCTTACCATCTTTGCTGCGATCAGCTGATAGGCCAAGTACACTGCGCCTTTCTAGATGGAAGATACCTTGTAGCCTCGCATCCCCTTTTCTATATCACCATATGTGTCTTTGATCCTCTATGCCAGTGCGTGATCTGTAGCCTTCCCTGGGTAGAGGTCCTATGGTTTGGGTCCCTACATGCTCAATCTGGTGATCCTATGGATCAACGTTGGATTGACTATGATATGTATATATATCCATAGGTAGCCATCGTGATAACATGATAGCAGGATATTAACACACGCGTTAACCTCCTGGTGCCTTGCAAAGTGCATACTTTTCATGACATTCAAGAGGGTGGACTACGCAAGGTTCATAGTCCATGGTTGGGGGATTATTTTCGAGTTCTTCCCCTTCATCCTGGTCAAATACTTGTAAGGAGAGAGCATATTGTAGTTCTTACGATCCCCTAGGTTGAATTCATGGAACTTCAACATCACGATATTATCCTGCTGCGTTCTTACTTCTCGTATCCCCTTCAGAAGGTACACAGTAACCATGATGTAATCAAAGTCTCTCGGGACACTGTCACGACTCACCGTGCTAGCCAAAGGCAGGATGTAGTCGGGAAGGATGGTTGGGATTAACTTTGCATTTCCCAAGTCATCTCAATCCTTGGTTCTTTTCTCTGCTGCAGGTTGGGATGGTCTGGATCCATGAGCAGTCGACGGGGAGGCTTTCATTCCTCGCATCGATGAGGCCTAAATTCTGACGGGCATCACCTTCTCACCCATAAGGTCGATTATAAATTCTTCGATGATTTTCTCTACAACGCTGAGCTCGTCTGATATGCACGCTTAGATAGGATAACTTAGGTGGATGAATGAGTTCTCAAATCAATAGAACATGTGTCGATCTCAATAAACAAAGCACGGTAGTAATGGGTTGGCCTGGATACAATTCACAAAAGTTTTCTCGATGCAACAGTCGACGGAATAAGTAGACACAAGGTAACAGATCTCTCCAACGAACAAGAGGCCTTCATCATTGCGATTTTGTCTATTGTGGTGCGGTCCCAATGGTCTGATGGCAAGCTTTCAGGCCATAAATTTTGTTCTAACCATTTGGGTCATTGAGATAACAATTGTAATTCTTTTAACGGCTATATCACTTCGTCATGAAGAACTTCCATTTTGCACGGTTTTGATATCTCGACGAAGTTCCAGTTTTGCAAACTTTCCTTTTGCAAAGTCCCTTCTGCAACCTTCTGCAACTTTTCTATCTGTTCTCTCTTCTTACTGATATTTCTAGCCTTCTTCCCTATAACATTTATCTCAGTATTCCTCTTTCCATTCTGATTCTTATCTCCTTTTAGCATAGTAACTTTGTGTTTTTTATGGTCTTTCGTAGGGTTTAAGGTCAATACTTCTTCTCTGTATGGGGTAGGTGCTTCACTATTCGGTGAGTCTTCTTTTACTCTTTCCACTTCAACATCCAAGTTTCTTGTTCTAAATAGCTTCAATATGTTCTCCCGTTCTTCAATCAAGTGCGTTATCCTCCTAGTCATGAAATATTTTAATTCTTGCTTCTTTTGTTCCAAGACTTCCTCTTCTTTTCTTTTGGCCTAATCTTTGTCAATCCAAGTTTTTCCTAGTAACATAGAAAATGGGGCACTCCTCTCAATAAATTTAACAACCTCAAAATCTTCCTCTGTCGAAGTTTCATGAGATCTCATAGATATCTGGGTGAGTCTTCCACATAGGGTTATCAACTTTCCTCTAAATAATCCTATTCCTCCTAATGAAGGGATCATAGAAGGCTTTCCCAAAATTTCCCAAGTTCTTTCTGTCATGATATTCACATGTGTTCCCTCATCCAGAACATAGTCAATGTTGAATTCTCCTATTCTTGTTTCTATGCATTCTTTTTCTTTGAAGATCTCCGATAAGTTGATATTTCTATGATCATTCAGGGTTTCTTTCATTTGTAGCAATACATTCTCTAATTCTCTCTGGGGTTCTTCCTTGGTCTTAGTTTCTTGATCTTTCTTAGGGTTTTCTTGTATCATATTCATTCTTTCAACCTTAAAAATCATTCTAGGGCAATCCAAAACTTCATGGTCTATAGCTTTACAACAAAGACAACTAGGTATTTTATCAGGGAATTCCTTAGCAAGATGTCCCAGTGTTTTGCAACTGTAACAAAGAATTAATCCTCTCTTTCTTTTAAATGATTCTCATCATTTTCTTTACTGCGCACTAGGATCATAGTATTTAACCTACAAAAAATTCTTTCTTGGGTCTTGCATCCATTTGTTAATCCAAACATTCTTTCTATGCATAGGAAAAACATATCTCTCATTATTTCTACAGATCTACTCATATCAAACCTTATTTCATCTAGTTGTACCCTCTTTTTCAAGCTAGGACAAAACTTATCAAACATACCTAGATCAATTCTTTTGAAACACAAATTTTCGCTTATCTTACCTTTCTCAGAGCCCAAAGATTTGAAACCTTAAAATTTTTCATTGTTCTTACCTTTAGCAAAGCACAAAGCTTTAAGATGTTACCTCTTTTCTTCAGATCTAACTTTTTTTCCTAGCATAGAGCTTCACAAATCAAGTAGACTACTATGCATTAAAGAAACAGATCTATGGACATAGATTTCTTTTCTTTAGTTCCCAACAATCAAATTTTCAGGTCCCAGTAATGGAACCATTTGTTGGCACAGGGGAAAACCTAGGGTTCAATCCTCAAGAGCACACCAACAAAACCCTAACTACCAGCCCTTTCGGAAACACCTACGAAGCAGATGAAGTATCACCCAAGGTAGAGGCAGGGGTGGTTGCAGGACTCTAGTGTCTGTAACCTTAGCTGGGATACCAATTTGTGATTACAACACCTTTACAGAGCACTTAGAAATTATACTTCATTAATATCCAGCCCTAGTTAAAGTGTAGATAAACCCTAATAACATAGCATCACAGTATTCACATAGATCCTATATATTCAAGCACTAAGCACATCAACATAGATTATATCTAACATTCATTCACATTATTCATCACTAATCTATCATATTAGACTATTCTAAGAATATATCATTGCACTGAGGATTTAATCACATAAACAAGAGAACAACCATAGAACACAAAGAAACCATAACAAAGGATATGCGTGGTTCACCCTCAACCCGGGGCTACGCCCACCAACTCTTCTTCTTTTCTATTTCCTTCTGTTAATCTTCTACATACACATAGCCATGAGATCTTACTCCGTAGAGGACAGGAGATTTGTGTGCACTTCGCTATATCCTCCTTCCCTGAGTTACAACACGAAGCCTTTTCATAGCTCTTAGAATCCCTTTCACTTAGCTCTACAAGTCTCACACAATATGCATGAAGCATATACAATCCACACTTTCACTTATCACTTAGCTCATCAGCCCCTTCCTAAATCACCTAGCTTTCTATTTATACATTACAAAAAGAGCCTAAACATTGGTAAACCCATGGGTCGACATTCCCATACCTGTTACATAGCCCAAAACACAAAAATCCCTAAAAAGGGGCAGAGATCCTGTGATCTTCGTTTCAACTTGCAGTCCGTCTTCGACAGCCTATCGAAGCCCCAAAATAGGTCAATCATGACCAAGTTTTCTCAAAAATTGTTCAAGGGCCAACAATTAGTAGTTTCACCACTCCAAACCATAACAATGAGTGGGAATAGTTTCCAATGGGGAAAGAGTCAATAGAAATGTTTCAATGACATGAAAATAAAGATCAGTAAAACACCAATTCTTACATTACCAAACTTGAAAAATCCTTCTGAAGAAGAGACAGATGCAAGTGGGTATCCCATGGGAGGCATTTTGATGCAAGGAGGAAGGCGTGTCTGTTATCATTCTGAAATATTTCATGGGGAAGTTCTCAACTACCCCACCTATGAAAAGGAACTTCATTCCTTGGTTCATGCTGTCAAGAATTTGAAGCATTATATAATGGGAAATGATACCATCATCCACATAGATCATCAATCGGTATAGTATTTGTAGGCCTAGATTAAGATACAACAAACCAAACATTATAAATGGATGGGTTTTTTACATCAATTTCATCTAGTCATCAACTATAAGAAAGGTAGCACAAATAGGTTGGATTACATGCTTTCAAGTCCACCCACATACAATATTATAGCTTTGGGAACTCTAATGCACATGGATACTTTTACCCATGATGCATATAGTGAGGCATACACATAAGATGATGACTTCAAGGAGGTGTTTCAATAGCTACAGAGCCAAATTCATAAAGAAGAAAGTGACAACAAGGATGAATATCATTTCTAGAATGGGTTAGTATACAATATTGAAAAAATCTTTGTCCCTAAATGTGAAGGATTGTATCTTATCATAGAGACTCACACCTCTAAGCTTGTAGGACATTTTGGTGTTGGGAATACAATTGCCAACTTACAAAAGTATGTGTACTAGCAGAAAATGCAAGAAGATGTAGCACAATATATTAGAGGATGTATACTTTGTTATACCAATGAGCCCAATAATATGAAGCAAAGTCTATACCATCCATTACCTATACCCACTGAACCTTGGGAAAGAATTTCCATGGATTTTGTGGCAGGTTTACCAACAAATAGGAAGGGACATGAATATTTATTTGTGGTAGTTGACAGGTTCATAATGATGTGCATTCTTATGCCTTGTAAAAATACCATCAAAGGAAAAGAAGCAACAAACATGTTCTTTGAACAAGTCTGGGTGCACTTTTTGATACCAAGAAGCATCATCGCAAACATGTATACAATATTTCTCAATAAATTTTGGACTACATTGTGGGAGAATATGGACACTAAGTTGAAGAGATACAAAACATTCCATGCACAGACAGATGGGAGACATAAATAGTCAACAAGACTTTGGTGCAAATTTTTAGGGGTTATGATCATAGAAATTCAAATATCTCAGATGAAAATATGATTTACATACAACACTCTTATAATAGAGAAATACACACTTCTACTTGTAAGTCACCTTTTGAAACTTGTTTTGGATATTTTCAAGCTTCACCCTTGGATGTTGTATATGGACAATAAGGAAGAGTGAGGGATGAAATCATAGGATATTCATTGAGAGTAGAAACATTATTTGATAATGTTAGGAAAATTCATTTGCAAGTACATGAGATACTTAAGAATTCATAGAAAAAACAAAAGATTAGAGATTATTAACAGAGAACCGAGAAGTCACTCAAAGCTGGAGACAAAGTTTTGTTACAACTGAAAAAAGAACGACTCTAGGGTAATAATAATCATACAAAGGCTCTATGATATGGAGCTTTTTAGATATTGGAGAAGGTGGGAGATCACGCCTAAAGACTCACTCTACCCCCATACATGTGCATTTACTTATAAGTGAATGTGGATAATCTCAAAATCTACAATCCTTCCATGTTGGATCAAGAGGAGGAGGAGGTCCTAGGACCCTATAGTTGGAAGAGGACACAATTTTTTAGAGTTCATCCAAACCTACAAGATAGGAGCATCATGACATTTGTTATACTGGGTTGAAAGGACAACTTCTAGGGGAAAACAAGTGGTATTATAGGGAGAAGACAAAGGGAAAATTTCCTCCCTTCAATCAAGAAATATTTTGGGGACCAAAATCCTCCCAAAATGGGGAGTTATTATCTGGATTGGATCATTATATTATTTTTCATATATCTTGATGCTTTCAGAGTGGAAACAATTAGAGGAATCAACTTGTAGGACCACTTAAGTGTCAAGTCCCAATTTGGAAAATTGGGGTATGAAATATTCTAAATACATTTGAGGAATTAAACAACATTTTGGGGTGTTCTAGTGTTTGAACTTGTGCACACACTCTTTAAAATGTTCTACACTCCAATACCTTTAAAATGGTGCAAACCATGTTGCAATACAATATCCTATGCAAATTTTATGACTCACATAATTTGACCTACCTTATTGACAACCATGGTACGAGTGGGTGCCATGTCATCCCCCATTACTCACTTATTTGAGGCTAGCCACACATGGAATTTCAATAATATTGTATAAGTTCCAAAACCTTATCACAATTGAGGGTTAAGGAAGTCAAAAACATACCCCTATATGGCTATCTAGTTATGTTAAATACTAGGACGTTAGGAGGAGAAGCAATGCCATTCTTTAGCATTGTATTCTTTCCATAGTTGAGAAAATCACCTAGGAGTGGTATTTGGAGAGAATAAAAAAGGAGAGACATTTTGTATCAACCGTATAGGCCATAGTGTCAAAGGAAACTCCACATAGAGTGTCTCTTTCTTTGTACCTACATTTGAAGAAAAAGAAGAAGATCCAGCTCACCTTCTAGGTGGGTTTTCTCCCATATTGGGTTTCCCATGTTATATCTTATTTTTATTTATTGATGGTGTGTGAATATTTATTTGTTTTCTCTATTTTTCACATTTTAGATATTTCATAAATTTTAAGAAAAAAACCAGTAACTAAAGGATATGAGATCTAAAGGAAATTAATCTTCACAGTAAATAATTTAGTATTTTAGTATATCTATTGTGATGAATTTCCTAGTGGAATATCTATGGAAATTTACAAATCACTAACCCAAGACGACTATTGGGATATGTTAAATACTAGGATCATAGGAAGAGAGGGGGTTGCATTCATTTAACATTGTACATTTTCCATAGTTGATAAGAGCATATGAGTTGGATATGAGAGAATAATAGAGGATGAAATAGATGATGTAGTAGCCATTCAGGCCATAGTGTCATAGGAAACTCCATAGTGAGTGCCACTTTCTTTGTATTTTCATTTCATAACTGAATAAAAGAGAGAAGAGCATAGGAATCACCTTTTAGATAGGTTTTCTTTGATATTGGGTTTCCCAATATACATCGTGTGCTCATTTGGTTGGATGGTGTGTTATTTTTCTTTTTCTTTCATTTCCATATTCAATTATTTTTCATAATTCAAGCATAAAATAGTGATAATAAATCTGAGATCTAAGGAAATAAACCCGCCTTAATCTAATATTTTAGTATAATACAAGATCTGTTGTGATGAAATGTTCCAATGGAATATCCATGATAGTTTAAATATCATATTGGTATCATAGATAATGCTTCTTTGAGGTATTTGTGGAAATTTGTAGGATTTAAGAATTTTCTTAAGAAGGAAGTCACAAAACCCTAGCCAAGGTAGGTGAGTCTATTCACAAAAATCCTCAGGATGTAGTAAAAGAAATATTTTTTATGTTGAAAGACAGTTGATAATATCTCTCCCACCACGGTCCTCCTCATGGTATCTATAGAAAAAAAAGTCATACATTTCATGGAGGTTAGTGGCTCTAAATCAAAAGTTGGATCTTCTGAGAAATTGAGGGATAGTGAAGACATATAAAAGGAGTCGAGAAAAGAGACCCACAAAGATCCATCACTCCTAAGAAACATTTGTTCAAAAATGAAGAAAAAATCGATATCAAACCCTATCAAGGTGTGATCGATGTTGTTAAGTTGAATAATTGGTTGCAAATGTTGGAAGAGCATAAATTTTCATTTTCTTGATTGAAACTAGAGGGTCATCCACTAACCTAGTGGGAAATCCATATGGAGACACTTAGGTTGGAGGGTGATCCATTAGTAACTAAGTGGGAGGATATTGAAACCCTCATAAAGTACCAATTATAATGTATTGGGTATGTAGAGGAAAAATGGATCCATTGGCATCACTTCATGGAGAGGTAAGGGAAGAGTGTTCAATAATACACCAATGAATTCATAAAGATGGAAATCATGTTGGGTATCTCTCCAAAGAACTTAGATGTAATCCTCAAGTATCTATGGGGTCTACATAGTCATTTGTGAAAGTAAGTGATTCTCTTAAAACCTGGGACCATTGATGAGGCATGTGTGAAATATTGAACCTGGAGAACATAGGCCATAAGAAAGGAAAACAAAGTGGTTCTAAAAAAAAAGATCACCAAGATGCTTCTTCAGGATTTAGGATCTGAAGCAAGAGATAGTGGAAAAAAAGGATAAGAGGATGTATAAATGAGGTGGCTTATGAGAACCATGGGAAAACCTACATGTGGGAAGACATGCAAGAGTTTCATAGCAAGACTATGCATGGATGGTTTTAGAAACCAAAAACTTGACCTAAGATGAGGAGATGACAAGCTTGATTATGAGATTGGATTTGATAAACTGTGTGGAGGCACTAGGATAGTTCTTTGTAAGGATATTCAACCAATGGTTTTGTGAAGGAGAGTGGCCTTCACCTTTACAATTACTTTGATATCCTAAGATACTTCCCTAGTGATATCATGGATTGGCACGGGGGTGTCCAGACTCTAAATATCTAGTGCATCTGAGCCTATGGTTGGGTGGAAAGATTCTCTCCCTTAGCTATGTAATATGGAAAATATTTCCTAAATAGATAAATGCATACTAACCTTATTTTCTTGATGCTTGTTCATCATGTAGCGTCTCAATGACCATGTAATTCTATGAACTATTTGAAGGTGTGAATAAAAACTAAGATTGAGATGAAAGAAAGTATGCATGTTGTTCTTATTTTCTCAATGGTTATTTTCTCTTGTGATGCGGGGTAAATGAAGAGACTAGCTAGGCTATGGTATTCACAACTTGTTTCTGGTTTATAAACTCCTAGTTACTTAACTTATAAGAACAAGATATAAATAGGGATTTTTTAGAGATATCAAGACTCTAATAATGAGTAAAAGATGTATAGATTAATGCTCTATGTGTTCCTTAAGTATTATTTGTTGTTCCTTGATCCCTATGAAATATGAAATAATGGGTATGCCTGATATCTGAGTGCGAAATTTGTTTTACTTCAGTTGTTTGGACATTTTGGTATTAGAATTAATGAAATTTGGTTGTAGTAGAAGTTGTGATTAAGAAAAATGAACAGTAAGGTTTTCATGTTGGTTTTGTGGACGGTTCATACTTCGAATCGAGGTAGGGAGGAGAAGGCTTGAAATTTGGTACTCATCACCTTTGACATAAAAAACAACATAAGAGATAAAGTATCATGGATATATGGTTGTGTAGAATCGAGGATATACAAAGATCCATAAATTTGTCCCATTTAGTTAATTGGCCCTTGTTGAAACCCTAGATACCTAGGAAACCCTAGATATCTGAAGATTTGAGCATCTATCCAACTTAGTTTTCCTAGTGGAGTTTCATGACTTGTATTTCATTTCGATGAGTGTGGAGAGGTGTAACTAGATCCATGTCCAATGGGATCCACAAGGACTCATCCCATTAAATTTTACCCGGTTTCCCAGATGCCCAGTTGGGTAGGGTTCCAACCCTTTTTTCCTTTGTGAGTTTATGAAAAAAAGGAGGTAAAATAAATTAAAAATTATGTCATCATAAAATTTTATGCCACGTATCGATTAGTCTAACCCCTTCTGGTGGTGGACAGGTGTCAAAACTTTAGTGGAGTGGGTTGAAGGGACCTTTATAGTCCTGTGTTGGGTGGGGATATATCTCACTCCTTAGATATGAGGGCCAAGGGTTCTCTATCGTTGTTTTCCAAATTAATCTTAGGAGGGAGTCATTTCCTCAGATAATCGGACAACGAGGCAACCAAAAGGCTACATGCGAGGACTTTCTAAGAAGTTTAGTTACCCATATTCCTAGTGGGTCAAGGTTTTGGTGAAGGGTTCTATGGATTAGATCTTTTATGCCTTGTGATGATGTGTACTTCCATGTTGATCCATGGGTCGTTTCAAGGTTGGTCCATGTATTGTGAAGGAAATAGTGTTATGTGTCTTAGATGGTCAAAATTCTAGCGTAGAGTTCCATCAGAAGCTAGAGGATGTGATGACATTAACCTACACGTGTCATTCCATGTCATAAACCACATGTTGTTCCATGTCATATTATATGTATAAATATATTGGTTCAGCTACCATGTGTTCATGCCACATCAAAGTGCCACATCAATTTGGTGTTTGGTCTAGCTATGAGGTGTCACATTAGGTGGCATGACATGTTGGGTCTGCTTGTATGTGGTGAAAGCTAGACAATTATCTCCAGTGATGATGGTGAGCACCCTATGGATTTCATCGGGCCTCGATGCCTAGTGCAGTAAGGTTCCTAGTTGGGTTAAGGCTCCGGGGACCAAAAAAATGGCTAATCAAGAACTAATAATATCTTAATTATGTGAGAATTCTATGGATTTCCCGTTTCCCATTGGAGAAAGGTATCTGGTTTTGTTAGGATCCAAGGACCATACAACCCACTATTTGAAAACCGAGGAATCATTTCAATATGTTATTTTTTCAGGGATACACTGGATCCTAGTACCCAATTGGGTTAAGGATCTTGGTATTATAAAATTGAGAATTTTTTATCATAGTGAACCAATGGTGATATACAAGATATTGGTGCTTAGTTGGGCATGGATTCGCCTCCATGTTATTCCCATTTGGTCCATGTAATGTGCTCTTCAATTATTGTATGGGATGTGCCACATTGGAGGGTTATGTGTCTTGACACATTAACGCCTGGGTAGTGCCATGTTGGATGGTATAGGTGACAAGGGTCCACAAGGGTTCCATGTGGACGTGAGGTGGATCTTTGGTAGGAAAAATATTGAAATATTTATGGGGGAATAACATCTGATCCCGATCTCGGATTCGAGTATAGTTATAGTCGTTGGAAATATCTTGAGTAGAAGAACTGACTTATGGAATTAGATTTGGATTGGAAGTGTGGGTAAGGCAGGTAATTTAGAGGAAAGAAAAGATGAAATTTTGACACCCCACCATCCCAAGGAAGGGCTAGGGGGTTGGGTGTGTTAGAGAGTGGTATCAGAGCATAGTTTAGACTCTAGGCCTACATGAGCCAAATAATAGCCATAAATTTTGGTTGTCATAGTCAAGATGGGCTTGTTGGAAAAATTATTTTCTGCACTTAAAAACTAAATATTAACCGTACAAGTTCCTTGAGATGGAGAATTGCAGATTAAAATTTTGTTTTCAAAATTCCTTACAACAAAAAAATAAACATGATAATTTACACTAAAATAATTATTCCATGACCTTGTTGGAATGAGAAATAATCCTATAGGAGTTGGAATATGCTGACATGCATTGATGGTAAAATATGAATATCAATAGAACAAAGAGTAGAATCATGTTATAGGACTACATGAGTCCATAGGATTGATGAACTGGTTGTTTAATAAGTTGTAATTTTTCGTATAACTATGGGTTGATAGAGCCCTGGAAAATATGAGTTCTTATTATAGAAAAGGTTAATCCATGTATGAATAGGTCCTCATGTTTGGAGGACTAACAAAAATTTCCTTAAGGTTAGTCTATTTGACCTATAATGAAAGAACCCATTGTTGTCTATCCCATTTAAGTATAAGAAAATGGATATTAAGAGAAAGTGATATTGTATTTACTTTGAATGAAAGAAGTCACTTGGAACATTGCTAGCCTTTATAAGGGAATTAGACTACTCAGTTGTTGATGGGAGAAATAAAGTTCACCCTTTGGAAACTTGAGATGGATAAGAACCTTGAGGATTGACAATCCTTACCCTTGCTAATTGTATCTAATGACACACTATGTCAATAATGGGATTTATCGTGTAGCTATTGGACAATAGGTCAAGTGACATGAGAATATGAGAAATTTCTCTTAAGTCGTACATTTAATGAATATTTGTTTTCCCAAGAGGGAATGTATATATCTAATTACATAAATGCATATTTATGCAATTGAATGAAAGAGATAGATAGTTGGCAGTGTAAGAACCCTCCTAGTTAAGGGCAACTACTCTGACAACAGGTGCAATTTTTTTTTTTTTGTTGTTGTTTAAAGTGTGTGTGCGTGTGTAGAAGAAACAACCCGCTCGACTCTGCGTCACCACTCAGACTAACAAGATGCAAGTATGATGAACATAATCAAGACGACCCGACATATCCAGTGCCAACAAGGAATAAACGCCCCTGGACATAAGGCGTGCAACTAGCAGCTGTAAGCAGAAAAAGACACCAGGGGTTAGGCACAGTACTGTCACCGAATGAAAGAATCCAACAGTAGAGTCACATTAGTGGAACTGTGCCTTTAAACAACCAGAGACTACTGACACGGCTCAAAGCGTGTCGCAACAGTGGAACTATGCCTTTAAACAGCCTGAGACTCTTGATACGGCACTGGATTCCTTCCACCGGATTTACACACAGACATAAATACTAAGCTACTAGAGGTGTCTATAACTCACCCGACACGAACATACTACGCAATACAATACCACCAAGTGCTGCAATCAGGGACAATCATGACCTCTACGGGTGACACAAGTCAGGAGGACTCAATCGACACTGTGCTTAATTCAAGGCATTTCAACATATAAGTTCCTCATTAATAATAAACATTACTATTCCTAATAATTAACACGGAACAATAACAGTGTCGGTGTTCCTTACCCTACACATACAATCAGCCTCCTTGCTTTAATTAGTACTCTAGCCAAAATAACATTAAATCTTAACAATTATTATTAACATTAATCTTGACCATAAGCATTAACATTAGGCATTACAATCAATGGAAGCTAAAAAGAATCCAACTTAACATTGACATGACAATAATCATTAACATTAAACACAATAATGTTAGCATTACTTCGACAATATAAAGACTTCGTAATTTCTAACCAAACTCATGGTAAACTATAATGACTTCACCCTAGTCTAGCATCATTACATTAAGATACTAGGACTTCGCAAGTAATTTATCATACATTATCTCTAATTCACCATGTAGTAATAATATAGCTCTACTCACTCCATCATCATCAAATTTATTGGTGCGTTTAAATCAATCATTCTCTATACCTGCTGCCGGAGTTGTTATTCCAATAATCAAGGATAAACCTATAAAGTAAGAACATTGGGATCCATTCTTCATTATTACACAGATTCTTATTGCGCATAAGTCTAAATATAAAACTCAAATGGGAACCAATTATTGAAGCGTTACTCCACTGTGACGATGCAACCACTTTCTTTTTCTTATCGAATATCCTTTAAATTATTAAAGTCTCTAGATAACAAATAAAAGGGGTAAGGGTAATAAACATCAATTTAATGACTCATCCCAATGATATATAAAGATATTGATATACTCCCATAAGCATAACTTAAATCCAAAAATCATTCACCTTACAAAGTAAATAAACCTTATTACTGCAAATTAAACAAGAATTACTAAGGCAATTAAATGAATATTAATACTGCGAATCCACCATCCTTATTGACCTTGCAAATTAAACAACCTTATTATTATTACGAATCAAACAAGTAATAAAAAGGCAATTAGACACTGCTAATATGGCATTTAAACTAATAATCTCGTTGCTAATTTAACAATTCATCCCATACCTTACATTAACCTCACCACCATTAAGGCAAATGATAACAAATAATTGAAAAGGGCAATATAAGGAAAAGTCTATTAATATTATTTATTTCCACCCATTGTACACTTAATGCATCACCTTACACGATATGTACATATCATTCTATATAAACAATTATTGTTTTTTTTTTTTTCTTTTTTTTTTTT
>JASDQU010589109.1:26419-41249 GCA_032191745.1 Picea mariana | reverse complement strand
CTTTTATAAAACAATAGAGACTCTTCATCTCTCATGGTTGTTCGTTTTGTTTTCTCCCAATTTCTTTTTACGTTTTCGAAAATGTATATATGGGAATTACAAATGGAATATTAAGAGATCCTTGGTTGGTTACATTCACCCTATGGCGGTTTACAAACGATATCTATTTAAAAATGTTAGTCACCCTGCTTGTTGTCTTCGTCTTGTATGAATTTCTTGAGTCATTTTGGGAATTTTTGGCTTTGTCCTAATGAACGAAATCATTATGGCTTCTTCTCCTTTATCTCATATTTCTATTGATCTATTGCCTTCTCGATTTCATTTTCTGTAGCTTGAGATATAATTGTTTGAGGTTTGCATATTTGGTTCTTCATCTGAATTCGGGTTCCTTCTATATTTTGCATTTTTGGACCATTAATGCTCTCAATATTTAATCATTTAAATTTCATCCTATTCCTTTCTTTCTCATCTTTTCGTCGATATCTCATGGTCTTGATTTCATTTCCCGTAGCCCCAGATATGGTTTCTTGAAGTTTACATGGCCATTTCTACCCTTGAATTCATGGTTTGTTGTTTTATGAGTTTTTGATGTCTTATGTCACCTTCCTAGCATGGATACCTCTTCCATTGCATTCCTATATCCAATACCTTTCCAATGAGGTATCATGGACCTAATTCTGACACTTGTAGCAAAAGTTATGTCTGTTTAAAGATCGTTGCTCAAAAGCCATCGATTTAGCCTATGGGTGAATCTCGACCATTGATCTTCAACCTGCAATAAGGAGTCCCACATGAGACATGTGGCTCGTAGTTTAATTCCAGCTAAGTTTCCCTTTTTTTTAAAATAAATAAAATAAAAAACAGAAAATAGGAAAATTATTTACATTACTTACAGTTATTAACAAAATTTAGAAGAAATGATTACTCATAATCATAAAAAATTAAAGAAAATTAAAATTAAACTAAACTAATTACCCCCCGTTAATAAAATAAAAATTACTAAGGTTATAAAGAATGATAATTACACTACCACCCTCTAGATTTGAACTTATGACCTCCAAGGAGGAAACACGTGTTTTAACCATTAGGCCCATTCAAGTTGCTTATTTATCTTATCTGTGAGAAACTATTAATCCATGAAAGTTAAAAAATGAAAATGTTAAAAAATAAAATAAAAATGAATAAACAAATTAAAACAAAATACAAAAATATAAATATAAAAAAATAAAATTATATATATATATATATATATATATAATTTAGCAATATTCCCCCAACCACCGCATGGACATAGTCCAAAAGGATTAAAATCCCATATAATATCCCTAAGTCTTCCCACATTGCGTTGTGTTAGTGATTCCATGTTAGGCTCACACTCCACTCAATATTTCGTTGATGAACTCCATTCCCTTTTCGTTGACGACATGCACACCATTCCAAAATTAAATTAATATTTAAAAAAGTAATGGCTCAAAAGGGTTGCATGCTTTTCAAAAATATATATTAAATAATTTCCCAAATGAAAATGTAATAATAATACAAGTCAACATGTGCACATTTTCCAAGGGATATCAAATTAATATTTAAATTCAAGGTGAGGTCGAGTTTTAGCATTTCGTCATCGGGTTTTTTATGTTAGTAAGTGTGATAAAATTGAGTGGATTCACCAACGATGACGTTGGCGATCCATTTTGGACTAGCATGTATTATTAAACCCTTTCCCCTTCTCGCTTTTTCACACTTCACTTCATTTCGCTGATGATCACCTCAAAGCACAGACTTTTAAAAATATATTAAATAATAATTTAAAAGGTGCACATTCTCAAAGAAAATTAAATAATATTCAATGTGTATGGTTGTCAGGGAAAGGAGGTAAGTGAGTGTGGTAAGTTTAGATAGATTTTTYGAGGACGACGTCGGAAATCCCTTTTAACTCCCACTCCCGTGAATCAAACCTAATATAATATTATAATATTCACTTTAGCCCTTTATATATTAAAATAATTTTCCAATAAGACTTGTTATGATATAATGTGGTATGAATTTTAAGGCATTTGGAATAAAAAAAAAAAACTAATGAGGATAATATGGTTCCCATGCAATTTGGGGAAGGGAGGAAGATAAGTGGAAAATTTTGTTTCGAAAATAATAGATCTAGGTATGCTTGATAGATTTTGTCCTGGTCTAAAAACTAGGGCACGGCTAGAAGAAAGAAGATATGAAATGAATAGATTTGATAGAAATAGTGGAAGATATGTTATTCCTATGCATAGATAGAATGTTTTGACTAACAAGTGGATGCAGGATCCTAGAAAGAATTTTTTGCAGGTTCATCACTGTGATACTAGTGCGCAGTACAGGAAAGGTTGGGGATTGTTTAAGAGAAAGAGAGGATTGAATCTTTGTTATAGTTGCAGAAGACTAGGACATCTTGCTAAGGAATTCCCTGGTGGAAGACATGTTTTTCTATGTTGTAAAACCATTGGCCATGAAGTTTTGGATTGTCCTAGAATGATTGCTAAAGTTGAAAAGATGAATATAAGACAAGAAAATAATGAGACTAAGAATATGCTAGAGCACCAGAAAGAATCAGAAACTATATTATTGCAGATGAAAGAAACATTGAATGATCATAGAGACATCAACTTATCAGAGATCATAAAAGAGAAGGAGTGAATCGAAACAAGAACAAAAGACTTTGACATAGATTGTGTTCTGGATGAGGAAACATAGGTGAATATCATGACAAAAAGTACTTGGGAAATTTTGGGAAATCCTGCTATGGTTCCTTCACTGGGAGGAATAGGATTGTTTAAAGGAAAAATGATAACCCTATGTGGAAGACTTACCCATATACCTATGGTTTCTCATGGAGCATCGACGGAATAATAATTTGAGGTCATTAAGTTTGTTGAGAACAACACCCCATTTGCTCTTTTGCTAAGAAGAAACCGGATTGAGAAAGACCAGATCTGAAGGAAAGAAGAAGATGAAACGCTAGAACAGAAAAAGCAAGAATTAAGAGATTTCATGGCTAGGAGAATAACACCCTTAATAGAAGAAAAGGAGGACAAGTCGAAGCAATCGAGGGCCATAGACCTGGTTTTTGAAGTTGAAAGAACATAGGAAGGCTTAAAGAAATTGTCCATGCAGGAGAGAAGAGCACCTACTCCAGAAACAGTAACAGAAGAAGTATTACCCTCGAGCCCTGTAAAAAAACTGTCAACAGTGCGAAGTTACTATGCTAAGAACATATAAGAATAAAAATGGAAAGAGGAATCCAATGACTCAGATCAGAGGAAAGAAAGCTAGAAAGTTGAGCAAGAAGAAAGCAAAGTTAGAAAAAGTGTAGGAAGTTCCAGAGAAGACTTCGCAGAAAGAAGGATTATAGAACTAGAAGCTTGCCGAAATAGCAAAACAACGCAAACTGGAACTTCACCACGATGAAGCAATATGACCGTTGGAGGTGTCCCGACAATTAGAATGATGCTCCAAAATGGATAGAAACACAGTTATTGTGGGAAAGATTGCCATGGGACCGTTGAGACCACGCCATAACGGATGGATTGAGGCATTCCTGGCATTGGAGGGATCTGTTGCAAACATTATATATTTAATCCATTGAACGTCTCACCGGGGACAATTTTGCAAATTGTAATTACCTGAGCCCTCAGAGAACTGATTATCACGTTGTGCTTATTGAGACCTCGCCACCCATTCAACTACCTTAAGTGTTTGTTCACCTACCCGAAATATTTGATTATGAGCATGTATGTCAGGTGAACACAGTGCAGTGGAAAATTTCATGGAATAAATTCTAATAGATATTATGGCGGAGAAGCTCATGTTCATAGGAGCACATGATTCATCAAAAAAAGGAATGCAAGCCTCTCCATCGAATGCACATCAATCTGGACCCTCCTGAACTGCGACAGAGAAACGGAGCAAGCATCATGATGACTTGGCGAATGCGAAGATCATCCCATCAATCCTGCTATCCCACCACTGGTTGGCGCGGTTAGTCGTGATAGCGACCCAAGAGAATTTCACTATACACTAATCATTGCATACCTCTCGAAGGGGATACAGGCAGTTGGATCACAGTTGGGACAAATTCTGACACTCAAGATCAGTGATTTCAACTTGGGAGATCGCAAGAATTACGAGATTCTCTCCCCACATAAGTACTTAACCAATACAATGGAGAAGAAGCCAAAGATATCTCCCCAACCATGGACCATGGACATCGCGAGGTCCACAATCCTTAATGTGATGAAGATACCACACTTCAAAAGACATCAGGAGATTAACGTGTGCCTTAAAGTCCTCCTATATTGCTACCATGGTGGTTATCTATGGTTGGATAGGCGCATCACCGTAGATATGGCGTTGATCCATCGGATCACTAAATTAAGCATGCAAGGATTGGATCCTTGGGACTTTTACCTAGGGAAGGTTACAGATTGTGCCCTGGCACAGCAAATAAAGGACACCTACGACGATGTAGAGAAGGGGAAGCGAGGCTACAAGGTAGCCTTCATCCAAAATGGTGCAGTGTGCCTAGCTTTCCAGTTGATCACTGGTAATATCGTCGGGAAGAATAGATCCACATAGGTCATGGGGTTTGTTGTCGACCTCACAGGAAAATGCATTGAAAGAATGCAAATGAACTGGGTGAGCTACCTCGTCAACCAGTTGGAACAAGATTGTTGCGAAGTGCAAGACCAAGGCTAAAAGTTTCAATTTAGCTGGTTGTTGATTCTCATTGCCTTCGTCACTTGGGAGATGCTGGAAGGAGACACCTTCCCTAAAGTCAAGTCATCCGAACCCCTAGCCATGAGGTTCACTACCCTTTGGTATTCAAGCGACATGGAAAAATAATGGCAGTCCAGCACGGTGTTCCACACCTATTATTTGCAATTGAATAGGGATATTGAATCCTTCCCTCACATGATGTTGAATACTCTACACAGGTTCAGGCCACTTGAGAAGTTTTTCACAGACATGCACTTCATTTATATCACTGTGTGTGGGGATGAACACAAGGAAGAGCTCCAGTCCTATTACAAACTCACAGAGGAGGACATGGAAGAAATAACCAAGGAATGGCCTGCAAAATTCCTTGTCCCAGTTGAACAGATAGAAATCTCTAACCCCGACCTCATCGGAAGTCTTGTCGTCACTCGAGAAGAGTATGATGGACCTAGCAACAGAAGGAAGAAGTAAAGGAAATGAACAATTCATCAAAGGAAACTACACCAGAGTCACCAGGAGGAGGAGGAGATGATGAAGTAGATCAGGAAGAGAATGAAGGGGAAGAAAACAAAGAGGAACAGGGTTAAGTGACACCACCTAAAGATCCCCTTACAGAAATTGAGTCATCAAATAAAAGAAAGGTTTCCCCAAAGAAACCTTAAGAACAGAAGAAGGCATGAGCTAATAAGCCCCAGTCACAAACTGTGCTTACGGTAGAGGACATTGATCTCATCATCATCGCTGTAACATACACTTCAAAGGATATTTTGTAGTACAATGAAGAAAAGAAAGAGACAATGTATGACAGGATTGAGGCAGAGTTGAAAGAGGTACAGCAAGCCCTCTACTCCAACCGTGCAGTGTCTACTGCGCCATCCTCATCAGAATGTATAGAAGTGGGAGATGAGCCTGCCCAACTATGCAGATTAGCAGATGTGACAGAAAAAGAAAATAGGATAAGAAGGAATCTGACGAAGCATAAAATATGGCAATCCAAAAGGTTCACAGGTCTCGTACCTACTAATAGCCGATACAGAGGAAAAACTGTAAACGATATAGATGGCTAAAAATTGATCACCACAGTAGATGTTTTACTAAATTGCAATGAAACATTCATCAGACATATATAAGAGAAATGAAATTGAATATGAATTCACAGAGAAAACAAACTCATAACACAGTCTTGACGGAATCAGGAGTCTTCGGATTTCTTTGTATTAATTCTCAAAAGGAGATAGCCTCTATTACAATCGACCAAAGAGGTCCCTCCTCTTTTCTTTCTTTAAAATGTATATTTATAAAAAAATTTATATGATGGAATCTCAATCATTCCAGAGGTTTTCGGTTACAACAAAGGAGATTAAATGTTTCAATTCTTTGTCACTGTCCTTATTTGGTACTGGAAACCTACCTCTTCACATGCTCGGTGCAAATGACACACTTCTCCACCAGCTGGGATATCAACTTAGAAGGTTCTGCTTGATTATTTGCCTCAAAAATGTTACAATCCTTCACCAATTGTGGCAACTTTCCTTCCACCTGTTGGTCTTTGGCGCTGATAGAACATAATTGTACACTTGGTTTAATTAGCCATTTATCTATTTGGACTATGTCTGTCTGGGTTATTTGTGACATTTCAGCCAACTCCCTTTCTTCATTTTCCTTGATATTTAGCAGATACTTGGCTATATTGATCTCGCCCAGTATCTTAGTGCTGCTTTCACCATCGAAACCCAACCAACTCCCATCTAGAAAACTGAAAGTTTCTTCACAAGATTTTCTTACCTCTTTATCTTGTTGTCTGCCTTCAGATATGTTACACTCCCATTCTTTCAGCAAGATGTTACCTTGGGTTTGCTCTGGGATGGAAAACTTGGAACTACTGCATGTTTCTCTTTTTGTCGTGGCTATGATAGCCTCTTGGAAAGCAACCTGAGCCGCCCCAGCTTCTTTTTCTCTAAGAGAGAGGTTTTCCAATACTCGATCAATGAGTTGATAGTTGTTTTGAATCATTTCCACCTTAAAAAGTAGACCTTGTTGAGTTGCTGACACTCTTTTTCTGATTTCTATAGCTTGGGATTGAAATATCCCAATATTGATTACCTGGCTTTCAGCGAATTCTAATTTGGCCTGTAGCTGCTCTATCAAATCTCCTTGATGGCCTATATGTATCTGACTGGTCTGAGCCATCAGCTGTGTTTATTCGTTATCAGCTTTGAGCCATTCGATTTCCTTTTGATCAGCCACTCTAGCTTGCTCTATACCTGTATTTGCCTGATCTTTGGCAGTGGCCTCTGTTGTAGCTAGTTTAGCCTCTAATATCTTGATCAAACGATTTTTTCACTTCAGCTGATCCTTTAGGGTCCCGACTGAATATTGGTTTGTTGTAGCAAAATCCCCCAATGTTCCTGCTATTTGAGTTGCAAATTCCTCTTTTTACATAGCTCTCCCATCAGTTAAAATTTTAAATTTCTTGGATACTGTGCCTGCCTCCTGGTAAATTTCTTGTTTCATGACAGCCTTTCTCTTCTTATCGAAGAATAATTCATTTGGAGGTAGATCTTCCATTGTTATGGGCGATAATTCTTTGTCGAAAATCCAACCTACGTCTGGGATCTCCTTTGTGGACTGTAGGGGGGTAACATAAATGATGGGATTGCTGACTTTCTTAGATGATTTCCCTGGAGTAACAATCGAGGTTGGATCGCTTGGAGGGTTGGAAGTCTCGACTTCCTGTTCCGGGCCCCCAGTTTGTTCTTTCTTGTCCTGGTGTTCTTCTTGGTCAGGTGCTGAATCTTTGGAGCCCTCAGCTTTCGTTTGTTTCACCTCTACGGTCATTGGGTTCTCACCCTGTAATATTGGGGGAAGGAAGCTCTGTCAATGTTCTTGGAATTTGAAAACATCGGCCCTCTCTTCGGGTGACAGGGCTTGTATCCGAGCCAAAACTTCAGCATAAGATCTCGCACCTCGGAAAATATCAACATGAGGTGAATTCTCGTGTTCAAATCTTTTAAGGCCACAACTAGCCATGTGATTACTCATGACCCTGTGTGGGTCGTGTTTCTTGAATTCAATGTGAACCAATTTAATATCTTCCAAGGCTATTGCCTCGGCCTTTGCATGCCCGAAATCTAATAAAGAATAGGTATTCAAATGAATGGGGAACGGTGGCCATACCTTCTTTGAAAATCCTTTAAGCTCTTTGCTTATGCCACCAATCACGGTTTGTCGGGCGATCTCGCGACAAGCCAGCCTATCAGGTATAAATAATGGTAGATCATGCGGAGGAACAGAGGTGCCGAAAACCCTGATGTATGAAAATTCTTCTTCCACATACCAGTCGGCCACACTGCTTAAATTGACCGCGATGC
The DNA here is from genome assembly GCA_032191745.1 of Picea mariana. NCBI lineage: Eukaryota > Viridiplantae > Streptophyta > Pinopsida > Pinales > Pinaceae > Picea > Picea mariana. Next base: position 33,123 of record JASDQU010589109.1, on the reverse strand, counting down.
TATCTGAGATCCTGGGCGGTGGATTACCGAAGATGGTGACATGCATCGGTACCATTACCCAATTGAAAATTTTGTATATTAAATCTACGGCCTTATTCTCCCAAATCTTTGAATGGTAGACATGTATAGGCTCAGCATCAGATGGAGCCTAGCTCCAGCTCATTAAGGGAAAAGGCATCATGAAACACACGGTGTCCATGATGTATGTGGACATAAAAAATGAAGCGGCCTTCCCGCTTGCCCTCTGCGTCCGATATTCTATAATCTGACTGGTTAGACTATCTAACAATAGTTTGGCCTAGTCAAAGGAACATCCTTCCGTGACTATATGCATCAGAGGCACCCATGGGAGGAAAAAATGTGTGGTGTCTTCTCTCCCATACAATCTACAGGTCATCATTGCTATGTATTTGAATTGCAGTTCCAAACAAGATATGGAATAAACTTTGTTATTATCTGCCCTGAACTTCGCGGGGTGTGAGACCCAATCCTTGATCAAATCAGATAAGATTTTTTCGTATTGCTCACATTCCTTCTGTTTAAAATCCTCTAGAAACTCGGCATTGTATGTGAAGTTTGATGTGGATGGCAACTTGTACATCGCCTGTAAGTGTTCTGGTCTAAAGGTCCCAATAGTGACCTTTTGCTCACTAATGATGGTTTTGGTCGGGATATCTACATGATCTAGAGCCCATCGGATCATATCATAGTAAGGAAGAAGACGTGGCCTGGCCACTATTTTATGCATCTCTACTTGGATGACAATCTTGTATTTGGTGGCCAAGTTGTCGTTCTTGTTATCACTGGAATCATCTGAACAGTTCACCAATTCAGACTACAGAACCTCAGAGATGTATGACCAGGTTCTGACAGAATCAACGCTTCGTGGTGAAGTATCAGAAACATTATCAGAGCCTTGTCCTGAAATCTCATCACTTTCCTTGGACACTTTTCGTGGGGCCATGATAGAGGATTGTGACTTAGCTCTCCTGTAATAAAAATGTGTATACATACAGAAATCAGCTTGCTAAGAAAAGATTCTCTGTGCAAAATAGAAATGAGCTTTATGACATGAAAGAAAAAGATCTATATCTTCAACCATTTAAAACCTCGACGTCCTTATGACCAGAACAGTCAAATCATTTTTAGAGACAGATTTGGCAATAAAATCCATACCTTACTTGTTGCTTCGCCTCATTTCCAATTAATGCCATAAATTTCGACGGTTCGTGACACAAGCTGGCGCAAGGAACATTTAAATTTACCTCGTAGATTGTGCATATTATTACTTGTATTAAACACTGATTAAGTTGGCTTAGTTTCTTTAATTAGGTTTTCTTAAACTTTAATCAACCTTTCGGCGTTCACCGTATCGGGATTTTTCACTCTATCCTTTCAAGCCCCTAAAACCCGAGATTGTGATGATGTGATCTAGTTAAGCGAAAACGCAATCTGGATTAAGCGTATTATTAATCATGTTTAGTTAATATCGTGAATTCACGACTTGGGACTTCGAAGGTATAGTTCCCGGGAGGAGCGTATGTTGAGTCGCAAAATTCTGAGATCACGATGATGTGATCTAGTTAAGCCAGAAGGTAAACCAGATTAAGTGTTTAATTAATCTATATTTAAGTAATATCGCGACTTCGCGATTCGGGACTTCGAAGGTGTAGATTTTGGGAGAAGCGTATGCCGAGTCACGAAATCCCGACAGAGTTTAACTACATTTAAAAACTATTCACCCCTCACACTAACCCGGGTAACTTGCGCTAATGTCTCACGATTTCACCTATCAGAGTTATGACAGTAAGACTTTTGGGGAGGGCAAATGCCGAGACGCGAAATACCGACAGCACTTAACTAAGGTTTAAGGAACTTTACTCTCGGCACTAACCTGGGTAAACATTCGAGGTCACTTTGCGACTTTGCGCATCGGGGTTTAGAAACAGTGTGACTTGTAACTCCCGAAACACAATATCTCGAGGTAAAGAAAAGTGAAAAAGCTCGTTCATGGTTAAAAGGAAATGGTATTAGGAGTACAATGACCCTCGCCACTTTGCATATCAGGACTACTAAGATTTTCAAAGGGTAAAGGTCACGAAGTAAAAGAAAACTTAAATGACCAACCTTTGATTGCAAGAATTACACTTAAAATTAGTCAAAAAAGGCGGCTCCAACATAGGGTCCAACTAGGGATCCCATCTCCCTGCTAGACGGGAAGAACAATAGACCACGTGCCTGTATTGGGTAAATGGATTCATTGGTTTCACTTCTGAGAAACTCGCTTAAGGAAAGGGGATACAGAGGGAAGAAGAGATTTTTTCTTTACTTCTGAAAATCTTTTCAACACTCAAATACGTTTCACACACAGCTGCAGTCCCTTTCATGAGTTTCTCTTTCTCTTTATTGAATTTAGGTCTGCATTAAGACAATCAAAACAATCCTAGGAAATCCAACAGATCTTGTGGCTTTTGGTTTGCATCAAACAAAGTTTATTACATGTTTTTAAATCGGGGAGCCTTGTCTGAACTTGGGATGTAGATCCGGTTTCAAGAAAATCGATTACCAGAGTAGAGTGGGATTCATGTATAACAACCTTGCAGATATCTCAGATATTGCTTCACTACTAGCGAGCCTGTTCAGTACCCCGGTGAAGTTATCTGGCCCTTTTTGCTGAATTTCCTTTCACCACTTCGAAATATATTTATGCATTTAAATGTTGAGACGAGGGCAATCATTTCTGAATTTCCTTTCATTGTCTCTAAGGACTAGATGGACAATCAAATATGACTTTCCTTTCACCATCTATCTTATAACTTACTTTTTTGAACATGAAGTGGGGGCAATCAGTTTGTATGAGGGGTGATATCTGTGTAATATTTTGCAATGGAGGTCTGTCAACTTACTTTAATTACTCGGTACCAACCTTCCCTTAACTTTCACAACACCTAAGCCCTCAGGGAAAAAGGGGAAAAATTATTTCTAGGGGTTTTCCTTCGAGCAAGCCTCAATCTTTCGAAACTGTTGAAAAACCTAGAATAGTCAGGATCAACCTACGCATAACTTTGTTTAGTAAGAGACCGAGGAGTTGTGAAGACCAACTTACTTTCCAAAATATGCCTTATAGCATTCAAAGTTAAAACATAATCTCTTCTCCCCATGTATATAAACCCAGAAAGATACTTGGATTTTTAAGAAGGTAAATCTGAAGATCAAAAGAAAGGTGACGGACAGAGGTTTGTACACTGAGAAATAGGGGTCAAAAATTAAAACTGGCTCTTGAAAACCTTTTCCCAGAGATGATTTACTTTTTCTGATTATTTTAACTACCTCCTATGTTTATTTTAAGTTAAATTCTTAGGACCCAGAGCAAGTAATTGTTCTTTTTAAAAACAGTCAAGCGAAGGCATTATATTGATGGGACCGTTACGGTGCTTTGGAGACCTTTGTTTTCTTAAAGAACAGAATTCTCATGAATTCATACCTTTGCCTTACCATTTTAAAATAACCAAAAACCTTTTCTATCACCTGTTTTTGGCGAATTTAGTCTCTGATATATGACTTTCTGTTTTCTCCTTTCACTCGTTTAGGTCGCAAGCCAAAATTCTGTAAACACGAAGAGTGTCTTTTAAAAGAGTTGAATGTATTGAAAATTGTGTATCTCTACTTCTACAAAATTACTGACCTAATTAATTAAAAGTGAAAATAAACTTACCCCAAAGAAATCATGAGATAGAAAGCAAATACAAACTGGTATATACAATGGAAATATTTTGAGAACCAATTATTTCATGTAGTGTTTTAAATAACACCCGTTAACAGGGGCATTGAAGATTTTATCGTCCAGATTTTCTAATAGGAACGAATTTTTGCCTTCGAGAGTTGCGACTTTGAACGGTCCATACCATATATGATCGAATTTACCGTGTTTCGCCGAATCTTCCTTTCTGACATCCCATTTCAATACTAAATCGCTAGGGAGAAACTCTCTGTCTTTTGCCTTACGGTCGAATATCGTTTTCATGTCATCTTGGTATTTTTGCAACCTTTCGTCTACTTCGACCCTGTGTTGTACTTCGATTAGCTAGTTTTTCCTTCTTGTGACATGATTCGGTTCTTATTTCTCGTCTTGCCACAATTTCATTAAGGGAAGCACCAGATTTATGGGTAATACCACGTCAATCCTGTACACCATCTGGAAAGAGGAGGTGAGGCACAATTTTTTCGTGCCTATCTGATTCGCCCATAATGCATATTTTAAATGTACATGCCAAGATCTTTTGTTCCCATTCAACACTTTCTTAATTATATTGATCAAACTCTTGTTTGAAGACTCGGCCAGTCCATTTCCTTTGGGATAATATGTTGTGGAATGGCCGAGCACGATATTGTATTTTTGGAAAAAACTGATCATATCCATAGATTTAAAAGCCTGGGTGTTATCTGTGACTATCTTTCAGGGGCAGCCGAATCTAGATAAAAAAAAATCTTCTAGGAAATCTATTACCACCAAATCTGTTTCCCTTCTGGTTGGAATAGCCTCCACCCATTTAGTGAAGTAATCTGTGGCGGTTAGGATCCATTTGTGTTGAGCACTGGAATGGGGGTTAATTTTGCCTATAAATCCAGTCCCCACTGTTGAAAAGGAGCCTCTATTTTGACCGGGACTAACTGTATCACTGGGAGTTTATGCTTGCTCATGAACAATTGGCAAGGGTTGCAAGCCCTGACTTTGGCATTGACATCCGAGAAAATTTTAGGCCAATAATACCCGGCCCTTAGGATTTTATAAGTTGTCGCTCTCCAAGCGTGATGTCCCCCGCACACTCCTTCATGGAATTCCCTTATGACCTTCTCTATTTCAGATTCCACCAAACAAACCAACAAGAATCCAAGTGGGTCCTTCCAATATAATTGACTCTTGGATATACAATATTTGACCGCTTGCAATTTTAGCGTTCTGGCTTTGGATGGGGATAAATCACTTGGGCATTTCAAAATCAGTAGGTAGGATACTATGTTTTTGTACCAATTAGAGGATGTAAACTTTTCTTCAATTCTAATTTCACTTGTTTGTTCGTAGATCTTGTTCATATCTTCACCTTCTTCACACCCCTGTAGGCTATTTATACCGAGGGATCTGAAATTTGATTCCACTAAGAATTTATCCAAACCTTGACCCTTTACTAGTTTCGTCGGCTTTATCTCCAGATCAAACTATTGAATTTTAGCGAGCCACCTTCCCCTTTTTCCATCACTATTAGGTTGAACTAAAATGTCTTTTACAGAGCTAGTAGGTACATACGCAATTATCTTAGAATTCAATACATAAGTTTTGAAAGCCTTTAATGCCTTCACCATAGAATATGCTTTTTTTTCCATTATATCGTATTTGAGTTCCGTGTCTCTGAGACTTTTGCTGAAAAAGATATCAGTTGTTCGAAACCTTCTTCATTTTTCTGGAGGAGCACCACGGAAATTGTATGCTTGGAGGCGAATGAGAAAATGAGAAAATCCTTTAGATAGTCAGGGCTTGCTAGTACAGGTGCCTTGCTTATAACCTTCTTGATACGTGCAAACGATTCTTTGGCCTCTGCTATCCATTTCAATTCGTTGTTTTTCTTTAACATACCTATTATCAATTTCACAATTTCAGCAAAGTTTGGGATAAACCTCCTCAAAAAATTTATCTTTCCTAAGAATGACTGAATTTCCTTTACATTTCTAGGAATATTTATTGTGTCTATAGCTTGAACCCTGCTAGGATCAATTTTAATTCTGTCTCAGGACACAATATAGCCCAGGAGTTTACCTTCTCGCATGGCGAAGTGAGACTTTTTGGGGTTTAAAGACAGACCAAACCTGTGGCATTTTTTGAAAGTCTGTTTGAGATGTATTAAATGATCTTCGTCAGACTTAGACAAAACAGTTAGATCATCGAGATAGATAACCACAAACTTATCTCTTTTACCGATGAAAGCAATATCCATAGCACGTTGGAAGGTGGCACCTGCATTCATTAGACCGAAAGGCATTTTATCATACATGAATGTACCCCAGGGTGTAGTGAAGGATGTTTTTTCTTTATTTTGTTCATTTACGACAATTTGATTGTACCCAGAGAAACTGTCGATCATCGACATCCTATTTTCACCAACTACCTTTTCTAAAATGTGATCCATTTTAGGTAGAGGGTAGTTGTCTTTGAGGGAAGATTTATTTAGATTTTTGAAATCAACACACAGTCTAATTTCCCCACTCTTTTTTCTAACCGGGACTAGGTTTGCTACCCAATCAGAGTATCTTAATGGTACTATTATTTTTGCGTCTAAAAGCTTTTTAACTTCCCTTTCGACTACGGGTAATAAGATAGGGTTGATTCGTCTAAGTTTTTGCCTAAAGGGTTTGACACTAGGCTTCAGAGGTATCTTGTGTTCGATCACAGTAGTGTCGTAGGTTCTAAGCTCTTCATAAGACCAAGCGAAAACGTCTTTATATCATGCGAGCAAATCTTTATACTTGTTTTTTACCTCAGGAGGAAGGTACTTTGATATTTTCACCATCCTAGGCTCCTCTTTCGTCCCTACATCGCAATCTTAAACCTCTTCTAGTTGGGGTTGTAGAGTGGATTTTAAGGGCATGTCATTATGATAAAAAAGTCTCTCCAGGGGGATTAGTCCCTTTGGAATCTGATTATCTTTTAA
>JASDQU010589108.1:69003-79794 GCA_032191745.1 Picea mariana | reverse complement strand
ACGAGTACACCTAGTTTTCCATGTTTCATGCTTAAAGAAGGTTATAGGCGACAAGATCTCAGTTCAAACTATATTTCCAGAACTTGATGAGGAAGGAAAAATCATATTGGAGCCTAAAGCCATCACTGACACAAGAATTTACCAGATGAGGAATAGATCCATTTAAGAGTATCTCATTAAATGGAGGAAACTGTCGGTTGAAGATTCCACTTGGGAACATGAGTCTTTTATACAGAAGCATCTAGAGTTACTCAAGTGTTGTGGACAACACTTATCTCAAGGGGAGGAGCATGTTAAGCCCTAATATTGGCTCATTACCCCTTAATTGGGGCATATTATATTAGTAATGTTATTTTATTTATGTCGGCTTTAGGCCATTACTTGTAATTATACCTCCTAGTCTCCTATATATACCAAGGAGACATTTTCATTTTGAATCATCTTGTACTTGAACATTTAAGTGGGGTAAAAGGAGGTTGCCCCCTCAAAGAGGCTTATTATCTGAAATTATCTCTTTTTCAAGGCATGGAGTACTTTTTCTGAGGTTTTTCTATGCTATATTGATATTTGGTTCTTAATAGATTTTATGATGAGTCTATGTGGAATAATAGTAACAGTGGTGCAATAAGGCTTTGAGTTGATGGTTTAGGGTTTTATCCACCATTCTGTGTATCATTGTTGATCATCTCATTTCCCTCCTAGTTGTTGTGATAATCATTACCCAGTGACGGAGAAAATGCCAACAGTCGGTGTGTTCTTTTCTTCAAACCCCAACTCGTGGTTGATGGTCTACTCTTACTGTATTTTCACTGAAAGTGTCCCAAAGATCCAGTCTTTGTTGGCCCCAAACATTAACACAATCATGTCTGGGTTTTGGATTTGTATCTTGGTGTTCTGTCAAAAGGACGTGTCTGTCTTCACTGTCGTTGTCAAAGTTATTAAGCCCAGGGTAATTGGAAAGAGACATTATCTCACCTTGTTTAAATACCCACCACTGTTAAGTTAACCCTTGTCTCTTTCTGCCAGTGTTAGATGCACCAGTGTGCACTAGGTTATTTTACTCTTACTATATTTTCTCTCCTCAAGTGTTAACTATTGGTTTCGTCAATGGCTTGGAGTAATAACAAAGGAGTATGTGGATCATTGTTGTTCGTTTGAAAATTGTTTTTGGCATGTGGTTGTAAATCGATGGTGAAATAGATATAAGGTTGGAAGACCATCAACTCTTTGTGTTTTTGTTTAAAAAGATAAACGGGCTCTTGTTGCCTCCCTACATTTAATTTTGATAGAGCCCGATTTAGACTCTGACTTATCTTTTCTCTCCTCGAGCATCTTCTAGGGTTGTCAAGTATTGGTTATTGGTTAAATGGTTATGGAAGTCTTGAAAGACACATGTTTTATCATTGAGTCTTTGTTTGGTCCTTCTATGATAAAATTGTTTGAAAAAATAAGAATGAAAACAATCGGTTAAATACAGTCGAGGGTTTTCTTCCTATTCTTTATGGTTTCGCTCATTGTGTTTTATCCAGCATGGTATTGCTTTCATAAGAAGATAGCTATATGATTTTTACTAAGCCCAATTAGGGTTTTGGCAAGGTAAAAAATGATCCATGTGTGTCAATCGAGTTTTGTTCGCTCATATATGATTGATTATATTGGAATCATCGTACAGACTACCAATTGTTTTGAAAGGAAGTTATACTCACATTGATAAGGCTCGGGGTTTACTGTTATGTTTGGGTTGACTGTTGTTATAATTTCAATATTTTGTTGATTAATGTGATGAAGACCTATGTATAATCAAGCATGCTTTGAAGTCTATTCACATTTTGAAAAAAGACTTGTGTACATTTTAATTGGGCTTGATTGAAGATTGGTAAACAATGGATGTTGATTGTTTATCGTGGTGCAGTCTGGATTATCAGGGATAGATGTTGAGCATATTGATGCCCATGTTTTTATTTATTTTATTTTTATTTTTTTAAAGAAGAAGGGATCAGTGTTTTATTAAACAGTATCGTTGAATGGAAATTTGTTTTATAATTTATGATTGCACAGACTGTTATCAATTAAGGAAATCTAGGAAATTTAATTATTGAAGCATCAAGCAGTTTTGTATATGATTGAGGAACGGTGAATGTTGGTGCTTTTTGGATTGATTTTAATACAGAGTTATGATTTTTGATTATTTAATTTATTTTATGAACAATATCCATTAAATCCCCTTTCATTTTCTCACTTTTTCGCCCATTACGAATCCCCTCACAATCCCAGATTCATTTTGCACGCCCTGTTCTTAAAATTAAATTAAAAAAACTTTGTATTACAACGATTAAGAAATAACACAGAGATGGATCACGGCTGATATGATTTTGTTATTGTTGCACAGTCGATTGTTTAATGAATTGTTGAGAAGTAATCATGTTCTTACTCCCTTTCATTTTATCACCGCTCAATATAACCCCCTCAAATATCTCAGAACCCTTATTCACCCCCTGCTCATTGACAATTATTAAATGAATTTTATGGATTGTATTGCATGGGTCTGATGTGATTGTTGATCCAAACTTTGTTTCATATTAAGAGATGTCATGTATGGTTTGTTTAAGAATTTAGTTGCTAATAAACGTTGCATACAGGATTAGCTTCTTCAGCAGAGGAATACATGGCCGAAATAACAGGGGCATAGGGAAATGGAACAGAGGGCCTAGAAGGCCAAGATTCTCGATACATTTTGATGCAGATCCTCAAGAGTTAAACTAGCTCTTCCAAGCTGGATTTTTCAATTGGATTGGACAAGGGGTAGTCCAACCTAGACCAGAGATGCCTCCCTTCCAACCCCAGCATGTCCCTGGTATCTCTATGCCCCCTCATGTTTCATTTCAAACTAAAGTTCCCAAGAATGACGGATGGCAGGAGATTGTTCACCCAGCAGACTCCCAACATCTTAGCTGGAAAAATTTGTCTCTACCTTCTCTTCCTCCACCTGTTAACCCAAATGTCCATATTTCCCCTGCACACTCACCTGTATAGTCCTCCTACTCAAGAAAAAGACTCAAAACTGAATCCCACCACATGCATGACAAAGGAAAAGTTGTTGCTACCCGCTCCTCTCCCTCAAGTGATTCAGCCAAATTTGTTTCATCTTGCATGCACTTGAGAGATGATTGTTCTCATGTCATCAGTGAGATCAAGCCTCAAGGCTCCACACATCTAAAGGCTAATTCAGGAAATCCAAAAGGAGATAGCAGCAACAAAGGGAAAATTTCCTCCCAAAGTGGCAAATATAGGTTTTGAGTATATTTTATTATTGTTTTATTAAGAACAATGGAATGCTGAAGTTTTTGGACAGCATACTATTTTTGGATATTTTGGACATTATATGTTTGGATATGATTTAAAATATCATTCATACTTAATTTTCAAAATTATGAAAATGATTATGGGAGTCACAAGGAGGGATGTGTTTGATTGATTGACTAGTTATGTTTATTTTTTTAAGAAACTAAAGGGAGTCACAAGGGGTCCTACCTACTAGTTAGTATTTATTAAAAGACCCTTATTATTATTATTATATTAATTCTTCTCCTAACTAAAAGTTAGTTGAGTTTTAGCTAACTTAACTAAAAGAAGTAGTTGAACTACTTCAACTAATTTGGGATGCATAAAAGAAAAATGAGAAGGAAGAACGAGAGGAGAATAGAAGGAGAAAGCATACTAAGGTTTGCTCTTAAGTTTTATTGAGATAGTTCAATTTTCATTCATTCTTAAATTCATTAAAAGCCTAATTCTCTTTTATGACAGCAGGGTCCTATTGTAGACAACAAGAGTCAAAGCTAAATTACATCATTCAGACACTTGTTTTCAGAGGTGTTGATCTATCTTTGATAGTATGTGTAGACTTGCTAGTTTATGAATCAAATTTCATGACTAAGAAAGGATATTGTGTAGAGTCGAGTGGGCAGCAATTTGTGGAAAGATGATCTAGCTTTTAAAGTTCAATTTTTTACTTCCTGTCAGAGTCTTTTTGTATGGTTTTCATTGAGGATATCTAAGTTTGACTTTGGTCTAAACTCCCTCAGGGATTTTCGTAAAGAGAAAGATTCTTTTGATTTCTTGGAATGAAATAAGTGTCTGCTATTCTGTCTCATCTATGTTAATATGTGACTTGGTATTTTTTATTTTGTCTCAACATTTACTTTTGCACCTGTAATATTCAGAAAATTATATAAAAATGTTGAATTTTACAGCAGTCTTCTATTTTAAAAAATCAGCCTAAGCCCTTGTAACTAATACTTGTGTATTGGGAAACAACTTTTGAGGCTATAAACATAGGGTGATATTCTCGTCTATCTTGCCTTAGCCAAGCAAGATATGAAAATGCTTGAGTAAGATTATTTCATATATTTTCCTCAAGATTTATTTGGTAACCATACTGGGGAGATCTTCCATATCTCTCTAGTTGTTTTTATGCTTGATTATCATTGAATATATTTACATTTCTGATATTGATCCTTTGACTGTTTCTTTTCTTCATGACTGTACCTATTGCAAGGAAGCCCAATATTGAGCTTGGTCTTCAAGATCAGACCAACATTGCTTTAAACTTGTTTAATACCATCTTAGATGTCGCTAATACCCAGATTGAGATTAATCTCTCATGGGCAGTGATTGAACAAGACATAAGTGTCCAATAACGTTGGGAAGCTAGGCAAAGGTAACTTAGGAATCATCCATAGCTTTCTTTTTCCTACAGTTTAGATCTTATTTTCATGTCCTTAGACCCTTGTATCTCTTGGAGAACAAGAAGTTTATCACCGGAAATTAATCCTATTTTTGAAATAGGAAGAAGGAACATTCGTTTGTCAGCCTAACAAAGTGCTCTAAGGAGAACTTTGTCTGATTCATCTAGTTCGTATTTCTCTCCCTTACCTATCGTTCACAAGATGGCATCTAGTGGTGGCTCTGGTGGCACTGGAGGTGCTTCTTCATCTCAACCTTCATCCTTGTCAGTGATTGTTAGCTTATATAGTCACCAAGTCCCTGTCCAATCTACTACAAACCCCGCAAAAGTCATTAAAAAGTATGAGCTTTTTCAGTTTGAGGAAGATGCTACAACTACCTCGTGCCATGTTTCCTCCCCTCTTAACCTAGCACCTACTACTCGTCCACTTCCTAAATTCAAAGAGCATCTCCCTGGGTTTTCATGGAATAACATTGTCACTACGAATGAACACTTAGTGTCATTTTCTAATGCCTGTCACAACATAGGAGCCAATGACAACGACACTTGTATGCGCTTATTTGTGAATTCCCTTGAAGAGAAGGTTGCATCTAATTTCTTTGACCTCCCTCCTAATATTTTGTCTACTTGGGAGGAGTTAGTCTATTGGTTCAAATCTACCTATGGGCAATCCAAAATCCCAGTCGAGAAGTTACAAGAGTACAATAACATTGCTTATAAGGATGGTGATACTATCAAGTCCTTCAACTTGTGTTTCACCAAATTATACAACCAAATCCATGAACTCATTCTCCCTCATAACCAAGCCACTTTCATGCACTATTATAATGCATTACCTTCCCCCTATCATCATAGGCTTGAGGAAAAGGCCATTGATAACCTTGGGTCCACTCTTCACACTTGTTTAGAGTATGAAGAACAACTTGAAAAAACAAGTCTTCCTAAGGGAGACTCAGTTAAATAGACAGACATGTCCTCCCTCTTACACCTTGTACAAGACATGAATAATCAAATGATAGCGTATGAGAAGAAAGGAAATGTCCCATCTCTTACCCCTGGAGCTTCATCTTTTTATGCACCCCTCTTTAGAAATCCAAATGAAAACAATTTTCATCCTAAAGTTATCTTGCCTCGTAGTTGGTGTAACTTTTACGAAGAACACCATGAGGAAAGTACATGTGAGATAAAGAAGAGTGCCAGAGATAAAATATTTGGTAAAATACCTAAAACTACTATTGTTGTCCTAGACTTTGCAGAGCCATAGGATGTCATGATCATAAATACAAGGAATAAATCCTATGCTCCAAAAAGAAAATATGATCCTCCTCGCACTTCTTCTAGACCAAGCTCATCTTCACCAGCTGCTATTGTTCAGGTTCCTAAGGCTCTTGGTAGTCAAGGAACTACCTCCCCTCTTCCCTCTTCCAAATACAACATTCTAAATCAATTGGCCAACATCAAATCATATGCTACCCTCCTGGACATGGTTGTCGTTCCTGAACAACAAAAGCATCTAAAACATTTCATGGAAGGAAAAGCTTCCGTTTTAGCCAACCTATCTAAAGATATGAAGAGGTAGATGAAGAGGATTCGTCTGTAAATAAAGTAGGTGTACATAACTTTAAACACCCTATAAAAAAAACCTTGTTTTATATTTTTGTAAAGATTATGGATAAGATTGCCCATTGTTGTCTCATTGATGGTGGTTCGGGCCCAAGTGTAATGTCAAAAATTATTATGGAATATCTAGGCATGTCTTTTACAAATGAAAACTCCAAAAGAATGCTCTCTTATAATAGTTTACAACAAATGACCATAGGTGAAATCAAGGATGTGACCTTGGTTTTGTGTGTGCATCTTGAAATAGGGACAACCCTTAGTATTTAGGTAATAGATATTCTAGTGAGTAATTACTCAATCATCTTATTAAGAGATTGGAAAGCTTTGACAGATAGATACCGCTCACTCGATGGGACACACTTATCTGTTCCTCATAATGATAAAAAAATCATAGTCCCAAGAGAGGGGAGAATTTCACCTTACATAGAAAGTGTCCCATGGCCTAATGTGAATTATATCGAGGAGGGCCTAGGAGTGTATTCCATCTTTGCGGATGAGGACAACACTACCTTGGAACAAATCGACTTAGAGGATGGGATGTGGCATATGAACTTTGATGGTTCATTCTCCAATGAAGGAAATGGAGCCGGTATTATCTTGTACTCTCATGTGTGTAAGATTCATAACATTTCCTATAGGTTAGATTTTGCTTGCACAAACAATGTCACTAAATTTGAAGCATTACTGCTAGGCATTGAAAATGCCTATAATCTGGGTTGTGGTCACCTTATTGTTTTTGGGGATTCCAAACTTGTTGTAAACCTCGTACGAAAGATATATTCTCCTAGAAACAAGTTAATGAAATGTTACACCCAAACTATTTGGGCACCTATCTCGAACTTACTATCTTTCAACATCACTCATGTTAAAAGGGAATTGAACTCAATGGCTGACAGGTTAGTTGTTTTTGCAGCCTCTCCTACTCGAAAACTTCTGCCACAAAGACCTGATTGTACTTTTCAATCTCTGTATCATCCACACATCCCTGACAACATAGAGTCATGGCAAGTATTTCCTAGTGATGAGAACATCTATGCTTTCATTCAAAATGAACCTTATAATCCTAAGGAAATTATATCAATGGAAGATAACAAAATTCCTAAAGGCTTGACTCCTCTAGAAAGTTCATTTTCATCGAGTGATGTAGGAAAAAAATAAAAACATAAAGAAGAGGAGTCAAAAAGGAAAGTGGATGAAACCATTTCCTTGAACATTGGAACACCCGAGTCTCCAAAGAATGTTAAAATAGGTTCCCAATGTTCTGATGAAGAAAAATTGAAGTTCGTTAAGCTACTTAGTGAATTTCAAGATGTTTTAGATTGGTCTTATGAGGATCTTCGTGGTTTTGATCCTGCTCTTATACATTATGTCATTCCTATCAAGGAGGGCATAAAACCAGTTAGGCAAAAACAAACACCCATTAATCCTGCACTGGAAGCAACTATTTGAAAGGAGTTGGAAAAACTCTTGAAGGCTAGGATCATTTTCCCGGTTAAGTATTCTGAGTGGGTTTCAAATTTGGTTCTCGTTCGAAAAACAATTGGTTAGATCATATTATGCATAGATTTCCATGCATAGAATAGGGCTAGTATAAAAGATCACTTTCCTCTCCCTAATATGGAAATGATTTTGCAGCAAGTTGCAGGGTCACAGATGATGTCCTTACTTGACGATTTTTTTTATTACAATCAAATCAAGGTAAAGAGGGCGGATAAATATAAAACCATTTTTATTACTCATTGGGAAATTTTTTCTTATGAATGTATGTCTTTAGGCTTATCTAATGTAGGTGCCACTTTTCAAAGAGATTTGCAAATATCTTTTGACAATTTGATTGGCAATATTATCTAGATCTATCTTGATAACTTAATTGTGTATTCTAAAAACCGATCAGATCATTTAGGTCATCTTAAAAGAGTTCTCATGCTATGTAGGAAATTTTCCATTTCTCAAAATCCTTATAAGTCTATTTTTGGCCTTACCAAGGGCAAGCTCCTTGGACACATTGTCTTTGATTCAATAATAAGCATTGATCCTGAAAGGATTGTTGTTATCCTAAATCTCTCTGCTCCCACTTCCAAGAAGGAGGTTCAATCTTTTATGGGTGTTATTAACTTTGTCTGTAGGTTTTTTCCTGATTTTGTTGTAATGGTCCAAGCCAATTCATAATATTCTTAAGCAAGATCGTTCCTTTTCTTGGACAGATGATGTCAAAAATGATTTTGTAGGGATCAAGAGAGCAATTAGTTCCACACTGGTTTTGGCAAAGCCTGATTTTGAGAAAGAATTTATGATATATACTAATGCCACAGAGGAAGCAATTTATGCTATCCTCTTGCAACGTGATGGCCAAGGTAATGAAAAACCAATGGCTTACATGATTCAAAGCTTGTTTGATAATGAGTTTAAATATTCTTTTATTGAAAAGCATGTTTTTGCTCTTGTTAAAGTTGTTGAAAAATTTTGCCACTTCATCTTAGGTAAGCACACGTTGGTAAAAGTCCCTTTACCCATTGTCAAGTTTTTCTCTCACAAAATTATGTTTCATGGAATATTGCACATTGGCTTGCCAAGATCCAGGAGCATGATTTAATTATCGTGACTTATAACACCATCAAGGGACGTGACTTAGCCCTTCACTTAGATCATCATGTTGAAAATAGTGAAGAAATCGATGAACATGATAGCTCTCTATCAACATTGTTCTACATTGATAATAAAATCCTTCCTGTGTCTGAACATCCTTGGTATAAAAAATTGTTTTACTATTTGCAAAATCAAAGATGTCTAGATAAACTAGACACTCATCAAAGAAGAAGGCTCTGTCTCGAATCTGCCAGATACGTCATTATAGGAGACTTCTTCTTTAGAATATATGTCAATGGTATGTTGCTTTGTTGTGTAAATAATGAGGAAGCACATAAATTGTTGCAAGAAACTCATGGTTCCTCAAATTTTGTTATTCATGTAGGAGGTCATTTTTCTGCTAAAACCACTACTTTTAATATTATCATAAAAGGATACTATTTTCCTTCAATATTTCATGATTCTTATGTTTTTTCGAGATCTTGTGACAAGTGTCAAAAATTTGTTGGGAAAGAACGTCTTTCAGCCATGCCTTTACAACCTGTCCTCCCGGACTTTCCTTTTTCAAAATGGGGTTTGGAATTTATTGGTCCTATTAATCCTCTATCTTCAGCAAGACAAGTCTTTATCTTGACAGCGACAGACTATTTTACGAAATGGACTAAAGTTGTCTCGCTTAGACATTCTCAAGATGAGCAAGTGGTTTATTTCCTTGAAAATAATATTTTTTTCCATATTTGATCTTCCTTTGGAAATTATTACAGACAATGGTCCCACTTTTATTTCTGCTAAGACGACCCAATTTTTAGCTAAGTTGGTGACGTAGTCGCGCCTCCCAGGGGGCACGTCCGCTCTCACAGGATCTTCCTCCACTCACAGCCCGAAGAACTCAATGGTTCCTCTAATTCCCTATCAAGAATTTTCCTTACCCACAACAACTCTTCAAATGATCTCTCTTAATGAATTGGAAATCGAACTTCGCGATTTCGTGAATCCTAGGGTTGCGTGTTTTGTGCCTCACAATTCCCCGAACTCCAACGTGAGTCAACGTTGACTTTTTCCCTTGCTATCGGGATTCCTCTTATCGCGGTTTCGCTACTCTCGATATCGAGCACTATGATTTGCCGACTCCCGATACCCGACGTGGCGAAACTCTGATGCACACGTGCAGATTTTACTTTTCCACCTCCTATCACTTCTATCAGGATTTCAGGATTCGCGGGATCGTGAATCCTGATGTCAATGGCTTCGGGACTCTCCTTTCCCCGATCCCCGATACTGCACCACCTGTCCTCCACTAGCCCTTGTTGTGGCCCACACAACTTTCTCGTCAGAATATCGTGTTTCGCGACTCTGAATTGCAAGAATACTCTATCCACGAAAACCCCGATTCTCCAAACCTCGACTTCCTTGGATCTCCTGACACACGTCCCTAACAATGAACGGTTCTGGGCTCGTCGGAATATCGCGGATCGTGATATCGCAATTCTCGTTGCAACAACTTCGAGCTTCGACTTGTGAATCCCCGATACACAATATCACGTGTAGATCCGACGATCCTTATGACTCGGATCGACGGCTATGCCCCTTCTGAGATTTAATCCTTCGAACATTCCCTACCATAACCTCCTTGCACCTCCACAAGATCTAACGGTCCCCGTAACTTCGCAAAATCTCCTCAGTGGATTTCGACCATCTGTTCTTCCTTATGCAATCCACGGAATGAAGAAGTGTCTCTCCACAAGACTCGTTCAACTTCTCACCAACCTGCGATGCTTCTCTCAGACTCTCAATAGTAGCTTCCCTACGCTTATCCTTCAGTGAATTTGAAGGCCTACTCC
>JASDQU010589108.1:0-27500 GCA_032191745.1 Picea mariana | reverse complement strand
CATAGCCCATTTTTAACAATAACTTGGACCCTATTCCTCTTGTGTGATTTTCAAAAACACCAAAACATTCATATTGAGAGGAATTTGAAGATAAACTAACATTACATACCTTATGTTCATGCATGTACTTGGTAAGGGTTTCCTTTGCCTCATGAAGTTGAGTCTCCATCTCATGCAACTTTTCAAGAAGCTGGTCTTTCTCCTCCTTCATGGCCATCAACTGCTCTTCAAGGGCAATGCTCTCCTTTCTATCTTCCCACATATCTTTCACCACATCTCTCATGGTTAGCAACTCCTTCAACATCTCTTTGTCAAAGAACTTGGATAATGAAGATGTATGAGAACTATCAATGTTTGAAGCTTCCTCCATTCTTGCAAGATATCAAACTTCAACACAAAACTTGCACAAATACCAACAGCTAAATCTCAAGCTATCAATGGCAATCACATGAGAAAAAAAACCATGCTCTGATACCACCTGATCTGAAAATAGGGGGCTGACTTGTTATTCTATGCAAACACCCTCTATTTCATTTAAATAAAATTTACATGACCTTTCTCAATGTGTTAAAATATGCAAGATAGATTATGTGCCATGTTTATGCTTCTTCTTTTAAATTTTTATGTGTGTGGTCTTTGCAAGATTAAATATGTTTTTTTTCATAAATACAACAACAAAAATAACTTGCAGCAAATAATAACCAGCAAACACTCACAACAAGAACAATATGATAAAGGAGTTCACCCCTCTCTGGGCTACATCTCCTAGAGCCTCCATCAATGGACTTGGCTCTTTGGGATTAATTTGTCAAAAATTATTTTACAAACTGCTGCTCAGATCCAATGGAAATACTAACTGTACCATTGGGTTCAGAATACATAAAAACCCCAAAAATGACTAATAAAACTCTGAAAACAGATCATGGCTCATCCGGGTATGACCTCTTCTACATGTGGCCTTAAGCTTCTCTGAGCTTCCTTGTGGAAAAAACACCTGGAAAAGTCCTCAAATGGATATGAAACCTATCCCAAAGTGTTCAGAGCATAACAATTAGCCAAAAATGATTATTCAATCACAGAAAACAGACATGGGCTCATCTGAGCATGACCTCAATCAATGAGGGCTTCAAGCTCCATAGAGCTCTCTGAAACTTCAATGGTTAAAAACCTGCAAAATAATTCTTCAAATGCCTTTGAAAACAGTACCAATGGATTCAGAACGTCCAAAAACCCCTAGCTGGGCTTTTTCGACCCCTCATTTGGCCAAAAAATGAAGAAGATAGGCCTCCTGCCATTTTCTTCCTTTAAGCTTGCTGTCTCTGGTTCGCCAAAACACACCTCTGTGTGGCCAACTTAGCACACACACTCAAATTCATGCTAAAACCTAGCACACATGCGTAACCACAAAACGAGTGAAACTGTAGGACGATTAGGGCGCTCCCATCCCCTAACCGCTAAGACCATGGTCACAAGGGTCGCCATGTGACCTCACGCTAGCACAAAAGAGGGCTCCATTTACAAGGGTGAATGAATAAAAGACAAGTGGTGGGCGCATAAACTCAACCGTTTTAAAAATAAACCAAACTCTGCACACGTGCATGGTGGCAAGGTCATATGGATAAACAATATGACCGTGGGTTTAACTGTTTGAACAATCCGAATTCCCGCACGCACAATGTGTAGAGTCATATGGTAGTGTGTGCGACCGGGTGCTGGGGCTA
This sequence comes from Picea mariana, assembly GCA_032191745.1. NCBI lineage: Eukaryota > Viridiplantae > Streptophyta > Pinopsida > Pinales > Pinaceae > Picea > Picea mariana. Next base: position 25,779 of record JASDQU010589108.1, on the reverse strand, counting down.
GGCCCCAGCCCGGACCCCCACACCAACCATACAATAAATCAAATTCAAATATATTATAAACCATATATATAACAAGTACTAATGCATGGTGTGTTGGCAGGGTGAACTTTGCAAAGGCTATGCCACGGTGGGGGAGGTCCAGGGTTTGAACCCCACAGACTCCATAATATTTTGAACTAACAACCAATTACAACGGTGCCATGTGGCAGCCCATGACTGGGCCACATGGCACCATGCCATTTACCAAAATTATGCCACGTGTCGTATCGTGATTCGACCAAATATACCAACTCAGCACATGCCACATGTCATATGGCCCTGCCTATTCAGCTCTACCACGTCATCATACGGACATGCCACGTCATCATCCGTACGGATTGTACGGACTGTACAGTCAACTTCCCTTTTTTTTGCCTATTTGACGATTCAAATAGAACGTGGTATCTCTCTCATCCGACGTCCGTTTGAACCCAAATGAGTTGCGTTGGGTTTGTGATGACAGGGGCTACGCACCCGTTCGTTTTGAGACAATTCCGAGAACTTTGATTTTTGAGCTAAATTTTGACCGTTGGTCTAGATTTTGATCATTGGTAGACAATAAACCAATATTTGATTGCTAATTTGTTGCATATATCTGAAATTCAAATGTACAAACCTTTCGTGCCATATCCTACTACTTTCATCAGCATGGGTAAGCAGTAAAGTAGAATCTGGTTCAATAATTTTAGAAAATGTTTACAATCTAGATTGATTATTTACCTCACCAGTAGAAACCCTTGAATTGGTTTGCATGTCATATATGTCCACTACATATTGTTATTTCCAATGCCATAATTCGTCATCTGATATATGGAGAGAAGATTGACAGAAAGTTTGGGAACATGCAACACATTCTCGAAGCTTCCATTGGTGAGTTCAATCCTTCTTTTTCTAGTGACCTAGACTGGAGAGTTATCCCCCATCAGAATAGGAGGACCTTTGAATGCATCCAATGAAGAATAGACTTCTTTTGTGGCATCCATGTGATGTTATGCTCCTGAATCTATGATCCAAGCATCAAGAGAGGAGTTGATGGAAATCAAGGCATGGCTAGAATTGCCTTTCTTGGGATTCTGTTCTTCTGGCTTCTTGTTCTTGGCACCCTCGGGGACACGATCTCCAAGGTTGTTTTGATGAATTATTTGAGTCATTATATCTATTTGTTTCTGCATGCATGTGGATTCTCGATGGAATCCTTTATGGTAGTAAGTGCATTTATCCCATTTTCCTCCCTTTCCACCTTTGGATTCAAAGGCATCAGTGAAGGGTTTTGAGTACCCTTCCTTCTTCGAATGTGCATGAGCTTTCCTTTTTTATTTATTTTTATATTTCTGATATTGATGGCTTCCCTCTTTCACAGTAAGTGCATGCACCTTTGGGCCTTTGATTTTTCCCATGTTGATGAGCTTGGTTTTCTCTTGTGTCATGGATTTGATAAAGTCCTCAAGAGAAGGAATATTCCAGGTGGCTCCAAAGGTGAATTTGAATGAATGGAATGTTGATATGAACACAGAGAATTCAGGACCAAGTTTGGAGAGAATGGTGAGAACCATTTGTTTCTCCTCAGATTTATCAACCCCGCAAGCTTTAAGTTGTGACAACAAATCCTTGAATTTTGTAAAGAAATCTTGGATATTGTCGAATATTTTTGGATCCAATGTGAGAAATTACACCTCTAACATGTGTCCCCTCATCCCATATTGTTTGAAAAATATCCCTTCCAAGGTGTTCCAGGCTTCATTGGGGGTTTTATAGGAAGATATGTGAAAAAGGAGATCGGGATAAATAAGACTGCAAATCGTTATGAATGCTTCATCCATTCGATTTAGATACTTGGATTTTTCTATGGATGATGTTGGTTCTATGTTTGTATTCAAGTTTAACTTGTACAATCCTCTGGTTCATATATGTATGACCATTTCCTCCTTCCATGAAAAGTAATTGTAAGGTGTAAGAATGAATTCTTTTGGGAAATCCATGTTTCCACTGTCTTCAATCTTTTGTACCTGCAAAAAGGTTGGTGTAGCTTTTGCTTAGAAGTCCATCGGCTCTAATACCATGTAAATGTATTGAAACTACATAGAATGGATATAGATATAAAATACCACACACATTTGCAGAGAGAAATTGAGAAACAAGAAGCAAGAGAGAAAGAATAGAAGAATTCTCATTAACTGTAATGAATAATGAATAATTTACACATGATATACTCTATATAACTTAATAAATGCACATTGGAGGAGAAAAAATGCGGAATAGTGGTGGTCTAGAGTGATATGGAAACACACCAATAGTTACAGTAGTAAACTTCCACCTATTCTAGTCTCTCAGGCAGTTAGAGGAGTGAACTGCTACCTAGCTAAGTTAACTAGTCAACCAGTCTTCAGTTAACTGACTGAAACATAGTGTAGTGAGGAGTAGATCAAGGAATCAAGGGTAATATGCCAGTGTGGCGATGAAACCAAGGCTAATGTGAATTATCATGGTGATGATCCCAGTGTTGCATGGTGACAAAACCAATGCATCATCTAAACTCAACTCAACTAGTCAAACTGAAGTGTTAACTGAAGAGAATATTCTCCAGGTGGAATATTCTCCCTTAAACTTTAGGAGACTGAATAATGACTAATAAACATAGGAAAAAATTTAGGACCTTAGGAAAAATAAATCCTTTGTGTGTGTGAAGTAACTCCAACAATAATCCCGTGCGCAATACCTTCTACACAGTATCTTTTCCTGCATAATGTCCTCCAACTATACCTTGATGAGCTTCTACCAAAATTATGGGCCTTTCATGTTCCAATACACACCTTCTCAAAATGCTATCTATGCCCATTTTATATAAATTTCCTATAATTAGTTGATAGTCTGCAACTCTGACTATCATATTTTTCTTCTGCGCAGTGCTAAACTTTTTTGGCGCAACCCTTGTACTTAAGTATTCAATAATATCTGTGAAATATTCATCAACTACCTGTACTGAAAATACATGTTCATCAAGGAATTTTTCTTCCAAGTTAGTACTCCATTAGTACCCTTGACAGGTGATCAGGTCATGCGTTCAACTTCCCTGGTTTGAATATCACTTCAAAATCAAATTCTTGGAATAACAATAGCCATCTACAGATCCTCTACCCCAACAATAGATTGTTGACTAGATTGTTGAGGGAAGAATGGTCTATGAAAATTTTAAAGTGTTTACCTAGTAAATAGTTCCTGAATTTCTGAATTTCATATACCATGGCTAGGCCTTCTCTTTCTTTGGTGTTGTAATTTTTCTCTGATTTTGACAACTTTCTTCTTGAAAATTCCATAGGATGATGTAAGTCCCCTACTCTTGGCTGCGTCAAAATTGCTCCAAGTGCTATGGCTGAAGCATCTACATGCACATGAAATGTCTTTTCCCAGTATGGGAATACTAGTATACTTGTTGTTACCATGTTTTGTTTTAAAGGGTCCAAACCTTGCTGACAGTCCTCATTCCACTGAAATGTGGTGTCCTTTTTTAACAGTTTTTCCATTGTGCAGTAATCTGTGCATACCCATTTATAATTTTCCTATAATAGCCTGTATATTCCAGTGTTTCTCTCAATTGGTGCACTGAATTTAGTGGTGGTAAATTTACAATGACTGCAATCTTAGCATGGTCCACTAGTAAACCTTGTTTACACACTATATGTCCCGACAATATCCCAAAAGGTGTAGCAAAAATGCATTTCTTGATATTGTATGATATATGAAATTACCTACATCTTTCCAACACAAGTCTTAACATTTCTACATGGTCCTTTAAAAAACTCTATACAGTCCAATCATCCAAATATACTTCTAAAAACTGATGTATGTTTGTTCATCCCAATAGTCTCCAATGCTTTCCATTTTAACATTGTCAGTTGTCCCAATGTTGAATTTCTTAACTTTGATTGGTGTAGAAAATAATTCTGACTCCATAGATGAACCTTCCACCTCTCTTTATCCTTCAATTTCTGTAATTGGAATGTTGCAAAGATCATCTTTATCTGGTGCTTCCTCTTGAACATGATAGCATGAAAGTAGTTCTTTGACTGTCTGTTTGTTTTGTTGTTGATATTATGTCATGATTTCAACTTCTAGTTCATTAATAAATATCATTCCCTATATCTGATTCAGCGTTGAATCCATGTTGGGATTATCATGTTCAAATGAGAAGGTTACTACAAAATTCTGATGTAATCCTGTCCATTTTGTAGTGCCTCTGCGCATCTCCTGGTCTATATACCAGTTCCCCAAGATTCCTTCCAATGTATGGATAAAGTGACGAGGCCATTCCTTTGGTGGTGTCATCCTCCACTGTGCCTTGCACTTCTCTAAGTATTCAACTAGTGTTCCCTGTCCATCATACCTATGCATTTTGTTTCTCCCCTACTTTGTGCCAAATCTAATGCGCAATAGTCATTTACACTAATACCAGTCCTGAATAGTTTCTTTGTGTGCATTGTTAACACATAGAATTGTAAGGGTCAAAAAATCATTTCAGTTTTTTTTTTGAGTCATAGGGTTACATAAGTCAGAGGTTTTTATGTCTTCTTGTTATGGTCATTACTTAAAATTTAATTTGAATAAGCTAAAATTAGTTTGGCCATGGTCTAGAGTCTTTGGGTTATGCAATTTGTTATCATGACAAGGTAAATAAAACCTCATGAGTCACATATTTGATTTTCATATCATTATCTTGACATGTCATGCCTCCATGTTGTACAAAAGGTTCCCTTTGTCACCATCTATTTGTTTAAGTGTCAAGTCAAAGTTGGGTGTATGCACTGCCAACTCACTAGGAGAGTTCGCAACATACTCTAAGTACCTCATGAATTCATTTGTCATCATTGCATTTAAAGGACCGTGTCAAAGAGGATTTCCTTGTTTTCAGAGCCTACATTTAACCACTTTTCAGGGATTATTTCACTGATATCATAAAATTTTCCTCGAAGTGTGCAATTCATGTTTGAATAAGGGACTATGAACGTTTACTTTGGCGTTGTGAACTGGTAGACATGCACTACGAACTCATGCTGCAGACTGGATGAAGAGGAGGGTTGGAGGTTGGATATCTTGCAAGCATATTTGTTCAAATTCACAAACATCAACATCAATCCATGTTCCACCAGGTACTGCATGAGATTTTCCATGTTGTTTAAGGGTTGAGAGAGGGGTTTTTGTTGTCTTGTCTATCGATGCTACAGCTGTCCATTTCTTTTGCTTCCAGTTTTCAAAATCTCCTTCATGATGTTATGAATGTTGCTTACTAGACCTAGTCACCTTTAGATCTCATCCATATTTCCCACTCCTCAAAATTCACTTGTTCAACTAAATTTCCCCCAGCATTGCGAACAGGGAGTTGCGAACCCTCTGTTCCAACATTGTTGAAAACCCATCTTTTGCATCTTTTAAAAAATTCAAATTTTAAAGAGTGAATATACACCCCTATCGAACTTGAAATATGTGGTTGATAAACTGTTGAACTAGGTTTAAATATTGCATGCATTATCATGATGTTAATTGATATTTGTAATGATAAAAACCCCTGTTTTAACAGAGAATTCACTTTCACCTCCCTTTTATTATAACTCTCAGTTGCTATTCCTTACTATTCATGTTGAAAGAGTGTATTCTCTTATACCTCATTTAATATAATAAGGTGCATAAATATTTGTACAAGGTCAGTCTTTGAAATAATTTCTGTCATCAAAACCCTGATTTCCTATACTCCCTATTTTCACACATCTAGCTATCATTAAAACTTATATAAAAGAATTCTTCAACAACAGTATGGAAAGTCAACAACAAAATAAGGCTCACAAGGGGGGGATATTGTAAGGACAGATCCCTATGATATGCAACTCCTTGGATATGAACCTTTTATCAAGGAATCTTTTCAAAGGGTAGGTTGCATTAATTTCTATGAGAACATGCAGAGGGGGCATCCATATGTGGCCAGAGAATTTGCATTAAACTTCAATGGGACCAAAACCAAAGTGGGGATGTTAGAATTTGAAGTTTCAGAACTATCCATTTCTATTGCAACAGAGATACCCAACACTAGAGAAAATTGGTTCAAGGCAATTTCATTAAATGCTTCCTTCTCCAAAGAATTCCTTAAGCTAGAGTATCAGGGAGACAACTTGTCCAAAGGGGTACCTATAAGCCACATGCTTCAAGGTTTTGATAAGATTCTAAAGGCTATCCAAAGGTATTTCACTTGTGAGGGGATATTTAACATGGTATACCAATACCACATCAGGATTCTATTACACTTCACAGGGAAAGAAGAAATGAACCTCCCTTTTTATCTCTTTAGAAGCATTGGTAAGATGGATGACAGAGTTCAAGCCAAGTCTAAGAAAGTAGAGACTAGTGTCTTTCACTCTGGCCTTATTAAGATGTTAGTGATGGAATAATTGAGAAAGACAAACACTGATTGGGAAAAATTCCTCACTTCATCACAATTTCAGTTAAATGTTTCCCCCACTCCATAGTCCAAGATACAAAGCCCTACTCCTGTTGAGAGAAATGTGTGTTCATAGGTTAGAAAGAAGAAAATGGGTGCTATGACTGATATAGATGACATAGCCACAAATTAAACAAAATAAGGAGGTTCTTCACAACCTTCACATAGGGAAGCTTCACCCATGGAAGATCCCACTCTTATGGAGGTTCCTTCAAGAAAATCCACAGGTCTAAGAGGAAGAAAGCTTGTGTTTCCTTCACCCATTGTTGAAGACAAGGTTAAGACTAGGAGGCCTTTTAATAGAGAATCAACTAATAAAAATGTCCCTGTGAAGGATGATGTAGCAGAAACTTCAGCCCAAAGGAAATGTAAATTCAAATCTTTTGAGCATCCCATTGAAATTGTTGATATCACTACTCCTCAATATGAAATCAATCCCACATTTAAGAGACTCAAGAGACAACTTAAAGAAGCAAGGGTTGAAGTTGATAAACTGAAAAAGGAAGACTTGGATTCAAGGAAGAATATTAAGGGAGTGATAGGCATGCACCATGAAGCTCAAATCAGAAAGTTAAAGGTAGAACTACAAACTTTTAAAAAAGAGTTGGACAAGAGAACTATGGACATGTTGGCCAAGGTTTCTACCAGGAGAAGCTTCAGAGTTAAAAAATGAAGATGTTGAACCTCCATAACTAGTATCAATTTTGGTCAAATTTTCCGTTTTATGCATTTTTACAACTTTTTGAGGATGGCTATGTTTTCTAAATCATGATTAGCTATTTTGATGATTTATTATAGTCATGTACCAAGATTATGAAGTTGTTACAACATTTTGGGACACTTGAGACAATTTTGGGATGTTTTAAGAATTTGTAAAATCAAACAAGCCACTACAGGAAAGTTCGCAGTGCCTGGCGCACGAAATGTCTTCTACTGGAAAGTTCACTACACAGCGCCACGAACTCGGTTTTTTTGGATTTGTGGAGGGAATATAAGTTTACAGATGTCAGGATAGATGCACATCGACTTTTTGAAGGTCAGTTGCAAGCTGGGAGACAACCTTCCTAAAGAGAATGCACTCAAATAGACACATTATCAACTATAAAGAAGATGTTGCAAACATTGCCAACATCATCCTGAAATGTAGCAATCCATTTTATTTATGTTGTACAACTGTAGCCACACTACCTTTAAGAACAAGGATCTTATGTAGGAGGTATGATTTGAATTGTAAAGTTTGCAATGATAGTCTAGGATATAAAATGAGCATTATAAGATTGAAGAGGGGTTCAAATGGTATGAGAGAGGACTCATATTTTTTATATTGTCTATGTAGTAGAGAGTAAATTCTATTGTATGTAACAGATCTAAGACACTTTGGATAATGTAAATCAGTCTTGTTTCTTATCATCTTTTTCCTATCTAATTTTGATTACAGTCCATTGAATGATTAATTTGGCTAAATTGTATCTTTGTTGCAATGGAGGATTTGTTGTGATATTGTTTACAATTATATCAGAGTTTTTTCTCTTTGATTATGATAAATTCTTATTTTAGAGAGTTTTTATTCATATGTGTGTCAATGCTACTTGATGTAGATGATAGGAATATTACATTTTTATTGTCAAGTCTTCCACCTACTCACCTTATTTCATAAAAACCGATCTAAAGTTATTCAAAGCCTTATTTGCTAGTGTATATTGTATGGAGTAGTAATTGACATTCCTTTTCTGAGTTTTCCATCCATTTTCCACCTTATCATAAACACTTATCTTTAACATTTTGATGGGTACTAGGCTTGCACTTACAACAGTCTAAGTGTGACTTCTAGTGCTAACATTTTTGGCGCCGTTGTCAGGAAACGGATTGAAGACATTTCCAGGGGTTGTATGAAAAGATAAAATATTGATTTTGATGGTGCACAATAATAAGTAAAAAGAAGACTGTAGATTGTACCTTGTGACTCCAAATTTCAACTGTGGATCCCAAAGGTAGACACATGAGGTTGAATCCATAGTCACCTCTGGCTGCACCTGAACCTAATCCAGAAAATATCTTAAAGAAGGGAAATTTTTTTCAAGGAGCTTCCTCTTCCAAATCCTCAGGTACTTCTGGAAATTTACCCAACTCCGCCTTCCATACACTAGTTTTTGTCTCTCATATTTCTCATTTTCCTATTGTTGAAACTCCCGTAAAGTCTAAACTAAGAGATTTCCCTGTAGAATATTCATATTTTTCTCCTTATATGAAAGAAGAAATACTTGAAAAATTTGATGTTATTGAATCCCCTGAAGTTGTAAATTGGTTTAGGATTGAGAATCTAGAAGATTTTCCTCTCTTAGATTCTCCTTCTCCCCATTCTTTCAAATTTGTTGTGACTAAAAAAGAAGGAAAATTAGATTTTTCTCTGAAACCTCTGCCAAAACAACCTATGCTAGTGCCTTTGGCCTAGATTTTTTTCATTTGTTGAGAGAGAGAAGGTCTACTTCACTAGCCCATATGCAAGATGCTCCTTTAGAAGTGGAATCAAACATATTGGTAACGGATAAATTAAGAGGCAATTTTGATAGGGATATGAGGAAACAAAAAGCAGAATCTTCCACTTCTGATGCTTTAGGAATTAACCCCCAGGTTGATGAATTGAGTAAGTTAGTCAAGTCACTTTATGCAGAAATGGAAAAACTGAAACTTGAGAGGAGACAAGCAAATAGAAATACACAAGATTTTGGAAATAGAAACAATTTAAGAAGACAAAATAATGCACCTAAAATTAGTCAAAGACATCAGAGGAATAGAGAAGATCAAAAAGTTCAGAACCACCTTCAAAAAAATCTGGTTGATGATGAAGAAGGAGAAAATGAGGAAGTTGATCAAGAAATTCATTGTCTGGGAGACACATTTACTTCCCCTCATATAAATCAATCCACTTATGAAGAGTCTCTAATGAACAATCAGCTAAATGAGTTAAGTAAGGGAGAGAAAACAAATGAAAATTAGAACAAGTACAACTTGAGTTAAAAAAAAAAAAGAGGGAAATCCTAGTACATCCAATCAACCTAGAAAATCAAAACCCTCTACTAAAACAATGGCTGCACCAAAGAAAGGAAATGAAGAACAAAATAATCAACTTGTGTTTAAAGCCCCTGTTCAAGAGATTAAAGAAATTATGAAATCCCCATCTTCTTTTAACTTTGAGAATGAAATATAAAAGATAAAAATTCCAGTCCCATTCCTAGAGTTGATAAAGAATGAAGATTTCAAGAAGTCAATTTCTAAAATGTTGCAGTCTAATTTTTCTTACCATTCAATAGATTCAGTAAATTTGCAAGATGAAAAACCTGCAGTTATATTGGGGCCCTTAGTAGAATATAACGATGACTCCTCTCCTACTTTTTATACATCATTGAATGTACATGATAAGATCTTTCACAATATCCTGATGGAATCAAGTGCATTCCATAACTTAATGCCTAAATTTGTGATGGATGAACTGGGTCTAGAGATTACCAAAGCATATCATGATTTATATTCTTTTGACTCAAGAAAGGTAAAATGTCTTGGGGTGATTAAATATTTGGTTGTTACTGTCTTTCAAATACCCATGAAGAGTATAGTCATGGACATTGTAGTTTCATATGTTCCCCCCAAGTTTGGTATTTTATTATCTAGATCATGGATTAAAAGGTTGGGAGAGACATTGCAGATGGATCTATGTTATGCCACTATACCCGTCTTTGGGGGTGAACATATAAGGTTGTATAGAGAAGCACAACTGGCTTATATTATTAGTGATGAAGGTAATACCACAAACCATCGTATTTTTTTTGTTGACACTGATTTGGGATCTAGCATTCCAAAACTTACTGATCTTCCTCAGTCACCACTGGAAATTAGAAAGAAATCACCAAAAACATGTGAAACAATCCAACAAGGTCCTCAAACTTGGAAAATGTATTTTGATGGGGCATATTCTAAATATAGTGTTGGTGATGGAGTTGTTTTCATTTCTCCCTCTCAATAAGTCATAAATTTGTCTTTCAAATCGGAGTTTGAAACCGCAAACAACAATTCAGAATATGAGGCCCTAGTTTTGGGGCTGAGGGCTGCTAAAGATATGAAAATTGAAGAATTATTAGTTTTTGGAGATGCAGAGCTGATTGAACATCAAGTAAAAAGAATATATATCAAGAAAAGCATCCCATGATGAGGATTTAGAAGAATGATGTATGGGATATTATTTACAATTTCTTCCTAGCTTTCAACATATCCTTTGTTCCTAGAGAAGAGAATACATTAGTTGATTCCCTACCTATTTCTACTAGTAAATTTAAAATCCCACTACCTCCTAAGCCCAAGTATGATGTTGAGGTAAAGTATATGCCTTCTATACCTAACAATGTCAAACATTGGAAGGTTTTTGAAGATGATATTGAATTAAAGATATTTCTAGAAACAAAAGAGGGATTTTCTTCTCTTCACATTGATCAAGACTCAAATGATGAAAACAGTACTCATGCTAATAAATTCCTGAATAAGATTGCAAACCACAAGATTGTCTAGTTTCCTAGAAATCATATTCCCAAGGGATTGGTTCCTTTGGAGAGATTATTTGATAGTAATGATGTGGCTTTGAAAGTGAGAGGTTCAAATGAAGATGCTGATATGACATAGTGCAATCTAGGTACTGATGAAGATCCCAAGTATGTCAGGCTGTCTAGTAGTCTGTCAGAAAAAGAAAGAGTTGAGTATATCAATCTATTAAAGGAATTTGTTGATGTCTTTGCTTGGAAGTATGATGATTTCCAAACTTATGATACAAGAATTATTGAGCATAAAATACCTTTGAAAGATGATGCCAAACCATTTAGACAGAAACTAAGGCAGATCAATCCTATGTTGTTTCCCATCATGGAGAAGCAGGTCATTGCTTGATGCTCAGATCATTATACCTTTGAGGTATTCTGAGTGGATAACTAATCTAGTCCCTGTTAGGAAAAATAATGGAGAAATCAGACTTTGTGTTGATTTCATAAATTTAAATAGATGTTATAGGAAAGATAATTACCCCTTTCCTTAGATGGAGCATATTTTACAAAGGGTGACAGGCTCAACAAGGATGTCCATGATTGATGGATTTTCAGGCTACAATCAGATTTATGTTTTACCTGAAGATAGGGAGAAGAAAACATTCACCACTCCTTGGTGTACATTCATGTATACCAAGATGCCTTTTGGTCTCATGAATGCAGGGGAAACCTTCCAACATGCAATAGATATTGGTTTTGTTGGAGAAAATGGTAGTTTTGTGGTGATCTTCTTGGGTGATATCACAGTGTTTTCAAAATATGATTAAGAGAATTATCAACATTTGGAGAAGGTGTTCTTGAAATGCAGAAAATATGGACTGTCACTTAATCCCAAGAAGTCCCTTTTTTCTATGAAGGAAGGTAAGTTGTTGGGACATATTGTATCAGCTGAAGGGGTAAAAATTGACCCAAGTAGAGTAGAGGATGTTAAGACTCCGTCTCTCCCTAGGTCCAAGAAAGAGGTTCAATCCTTCCTAGGTAAAATAAACTTCCTGAGAAGATTCATATCCAATTTTGTTGAGTTGGTCAAATTTATCATATCCATGTTGATAAAGGGGAATGAGGTAAAATGGAAACTTGAAGCTATGAATTATTTTGATCAAATTAAACAAGCACTAATTGAGGCACCTATTCTTATCAGTCCTGATTATTCAAAATAATTTTTGATATTTTCTTTTGCCTCAAATGATACACTACTTTCTATACTCCTTCAGAAAAACTCAGATGGAATGGAGCAGCCTATTTTTTTTTTCAACAGAGCATTGAGATATGTTGAAGTCAGATATGATATCATGGAGAAGCAACATTATTCTTTGGTCGAAGCCCTCAAAGATTTCAGAGTGTATGTTCTTCATTACAAAATTATTTCTTATGTCCCTCAAGCTCTATGAAATTACTTCTAATTCAGCCTGACATAGATGGAAAGAGGAGTAAGTGAATTGCCAAAATCTTGGAGTTTGATCTTGAGATGAAACCTACCAAGCTGGTGAAAGGACAAGGTTTAGATAGATTGTTAGTTGAATCAAATTGTAAGGCACTTGGGGTTAATTTCATGAATGTTAATTCTGAAAATCAACAAACTAATATTATTAGCATCAACTCACATATCAACCCAAAGTTGACAGAGTGTAGTTGGTACAAGGACCTCATCCATTTCTTGCAAACATCACAGCCTCCTACTAGACTAGAGAATACTAAGGTGAGGGATTTAAAGCTCAAAAAAATCATATATTGCATTGTTGATCATGTTCTGTATTGGAAAGATCCTGTAGGGGTTATTTTAAAATGCTTGGATCTAGAAGAGGCAAAACAAACCATGCCTAATTTTCATGATATCCTATGTGGAGGTCATCATTTTTGGAGGACTACAACATATAAAATACTCATATCTGGGTACTTATGGCCTAGCTTATTCATTGATGTATGTGAAAAAATTAGAGCCTGCGATAAATGTCAGAAATTCTCAGGCAAGCAACAGATAAAATATTTGCCTCTAAACCCCATAGTGGTATCTGGTCCATTCCAGTAGTGGGGATTATATTTTATTGGAGAAATCCATCTATCTTCAAGTGGCCAACATCGTTGGATTCTGATTGCCACTGATTATTTCACCAAGGGGATAGAATCCATTCCCACAAGAAATGAAACACATAAAGTAGTCATTGGCTTCCTAAAAGACATTTTGTCAAGTTTTGATTTTCCTAAAAATATTGTTACTGATAATGTTGCATCTTTTAAAGCTGAGCCTCTGGTCAATTTTTGTGAAAATTTTGGGATTCATCTTATTCACTCTACTCCATACTACCCTCAAGGTAATGACTTAGAAGAATCCTCCAACAAGAGCCTAGTAAAAATCATCAGAAAGATGTTGGAGGATAACAAAAAGTCTTGGGATTCAAAGATGAAGTTTTCTCTATGGGAAGATACAGTAACTACAAAGAGATCAATTGACACTACTCCATTTCAGATGGTCTATAGAATTGAAGTTGTTTTTCCTAATCAACTAGATTTACCTGTGGCAAAGTTTCTTCAAGACCAACAAGGAAAACTAGATGACATGATCAGGAGAATGCATCAGCTAGTGGAAGTACAACATAACAGGGAGAAAATCTTTGATAAAGCACAAAGCCATCAACAAAAAATCAAAGAAGATTTTGATGAGAAGTTGAAGAAGAAAGATTTCCAGTTGGCAGACCTAGTTCTCAAATGGGATGCACAAAGGAAAGACAATGGTAAACATGGTAAATTCAAAGCCTTTTGGATTGGTCCTTTCAATATTTCTGAAGTTTTTCAAAATAAGACTTTCAAATTGTAGAGCTTGGAAGATACTGATTTTTCTGGTGGCCCAGTCAATGGGCATTTTCTGAAGAAATACTTTTCTTAAAGCTGTGAGTGGCTTCCTTTCATTGTAAATTTTGGTTTTTAGTTTGTTTTATTTGATTTCAATAATGACCCCATAGCCCATGGATAATGCACTGGAACTGCATGTTCTTGGAAGCTCACAAGGAGAATGGAATCCCCTGTGGAGACAAATGTTAACACATAGAATTGTAAGGGTCAAAAAATCATTTCAGTTTTGTTTTTTGAGTCATAGGGTTACATAAGTCATAGGATTTTATGTCTTCCTGTTATGGTCATCACTTAAATTTTGATTTGAATAAGTTAAAGTTAGTCTGGACTTGGTCTAGACTCTTTCGGTTCTGTAATTTGTTATCATGAAAAGGTAAATAAACCCTCATGAGTCACATCTTATATTTTTATATCATTACCTTGACATGTCACACCTCCATGTTGTACACAAGGTTCCCTTTGTTACCATCTATCCGTTTAAGTGTCAAGTCAAAGTCGGGTGTATGTGCTGCCAACTCACTAGGAGAGTTCACAGCGTACTCTAAGTACCTCATGCATTCATTTATCATAATTGCATTTAAAGGATCATGTCAAAGAGGATTTCATTGTTTTCAGAGCCTACATTTAACCACTTTTCAAGGATTATGTCACAGATCTCATAATAGTTTCCACTCGGTTTCCCCAGGTGCTGTGAACCCTATGTTCCAGCATTGTTGAAAACTTGTCTTCTTTATCTTTTAAAAAAATAAACTTTTAAAGAGTGAATATACACCCCCATAAAAATTGAAATATGTGGTTGATCAATTGTTGAACCAAGTTTAAATATTTCACGCATTAACATGTTGTTAACTGATATTTGTATTGATAAAAAACCCTATTTTAGCAGAGAATTCAATTTGACCTCCCTTTTATTATAACTCATAGTTGTTATTCCTTATTGTTCTTGTTGAAAGAGTGTCTTCTCTTATACATCATGTGATACAATAAGGTGCATAAATATATGTACAAGGTAAGCCTTTCAAAGCGTTTCTGTCATCGAAACCCTGATTTCCTGTACTCCCTATTTTCACACATTTATATGTCATTAAGACTTACATAAAAGAATTATTAAGCATAAATATGGAAATTCAATAGCACAAGAAGGCTCAAAAGGGGGGGGTGGGGGGATATTGTAAGGATAGATCCCTATGATATGAAACTCCTTGACTTTGAACCTTTGATCAGGGAAGCCTTTTAGAGGGTAGGTTGCATTAATTTATGTTAGAAGATGCAGAGGGGGCATCCAAAGGTGGCCAGAGAATTTGCCTTAAACTTCAATGGGACCAAAAAAATAGTGGGGATGTTAGAATATGAAGTTTCATAACTTTCCATCTCTGTTGCAAAAAAGATACCCAATACTGGAGAAAAGTGGTTCAAGGAAATGTCATTAAATGCTTCCTTTTCCAAGGAATTCCTTCAGCCAAAGTATCAGAGAGACAACTTGTCCAAAGGGGTACCTAGAAGCCACATGCTTCAAGGTTTTTATAAGATTATGAATTTTATCTAGAGGTATTTCACCTGTGAGGGGATATTTAACATGGTATACCAATACCACACCAGGATTCTATTACACTTCACATGGAAAGAAGAAATGAACCTCCCTTTTTATCTCTTTAGAAGCATTGGTAATATGTCTGACAGAGTTCAAGCCAAGTATAAGAAAGTAGACAGTATTGTATTTTACTCTAGCCTTATTAAGATGTTAGTGATGGAAGAGTTGAGAAAGACAAACACTTATTAGGAAAAATTCCTCACTTCATCACAATTTCAGTTAAATGTTTCCCCCACTCCACGGTCCAAGATACAAATTCCTACTCATGTTGAGAGAAATGCATGTTCAGAGGTTAGAAAGAAGAAAAGGGGTGCTATGAATTATATATATGACAGAGCAACAATTGAAACAGAAGCAGGAGGGCCTTCACAACCTTCACATAAGTAAGCTTCACCCATGGCATATCCCACTCTTATGGAGGTTCCTTCAAGAAAATCCACAGGCCTGAGAGGAAGAAATCCCGTGTTTCCTTCACCCATTGTTGTAGACAAGGTTAAACCTAGGAGGCATTTCACTAGAGAAATAACCAAGAAAAATGTCCTTTTGAAGGATGATGTAGTAGAAACTTCAGCCCAGAGGAAAGGTAAATCCAAATATTTTGAGAAAACCATTGAAATTATTGATATCACCACTCCTCAAGATGAAAGCAATCCCACCTTTAAGAGGATCAAGAGTCAATTTAAAGAAGCAAGGGCTGAAGATGATAAACTGAAAAAGGAAGACATTGATTCAAGCAAGAAGCTTAAGGGAGTGATGGGCATGTACCATGATACCATTGATAAGGCCATATTTTTAGCCAAAATATTCCTGCCCCTCCACAGACATCTCAGAAATATCTACAGACAAAACATATCTCATCAAACTCAAATCAGAAAGTTAAAGGCACAACTACATCATTTTAAAGAAGAGTTGGCCAAGAGAAATCTAGACATGCTGGCCAAGGTTGCTACTAGGAGAAGATCCAGAGTTAAAAAATGAATATGTTGAACCTCCATAACCAGTATCAATTTTGGTCAAATTTCATGCTTTATGCATTTTTACAACTTTTTGAGGATGGCTATGTTTTGTAAACCATTATTATCTATTTTGATGCTTTCTTCTAGTCATGTACCAAGATTATGAAGTTGTTACAATATTTTGGGACACTTGAGACTGTTTTGATATTTTTTAAGACTTTGTATAATTAAACAAGCAACTATGGGAAAATTCACAACGTCTGGCGCTGCAAACTGACTGCTACATGAAATTTCACAGCGCAATGCTACAAACTCAGTTTTTTTGGATTTTTGGAGGGAAGAGCAACTGCCAGATGTCAAGATAGATGCACACCAATTTTATGAAGGTCAGTTGTGAGCTGGGAGACCACCTGCCTAAAGAGAATGCACTCAAATGGACACATCATCAGCTATAAAGAAGATGTTGCAAATGTTTCCAACATCATCCTGAAATTTAGCATNGAGTTTTTATTCAAATTGTAAAGTTGTCAATGACAATCTAGACTATAAAATGAGCATTGTAAGATTGAAGAGGGGTTCGAATTGTGTGAGAGAGGACTCATATTTTTTATATTGTCTATGTGGCAGAGAGTAACTCCTATTGTATGTACTAGACCTAAGACACTTTGGATAATAAATCAGTCTTGTTTCTTATCATCTTGTTGCTATCTAATTTTGATTACAGTCCATTGAATGATTCATTTGGCTGAATTGTATCTTTGTTGCAATGGATGATCTGTTGTCATATTGTTTACAATTATATCATAGTTTTTTCTCTTTGCTTATGATAAGTTCTTCTTTTAGAGAGTTTATATTCATATGTGTGTCAATGCTACTCGATGTAGATGATAGGCATATTACATTTTTCTTGTCAAGTCTTCCACCTACTCACCTTATTTATTAAAACCTGATCTAAAGTTATTCAAAGCCTTATTTTTTGGTGTATATTGTATGGAGTAAACTATGGTTGAAATTACTTTTTTGAGTTTTCCATCCATTTTCCACCTTATTATAAACACTTATCTTTAACATTCTGATGGGTATTGGGATTGCACTTACAATAGTCTTAGTGTGAGTTCTAGTGCTAACACGCACCACACCATGTTGTAGTGTGGACTTGTGTGCAATATCTAGGGATAAGAACCTCTTATTATATAGTACTTCCTCGTTAGATTTTGTCAAAAATTCCTCTAATTCATTTAACCCATGAAAACTGGGAGGTTCTCTCATATCTTTACCAACCCATCTTACTACGCGGTCTATTCTTGCGCACCTTCTTGTAGAAACTTCTTGTAATCTTTGTTGCCAATTATCCAAACCTACGTCTGATTCATAAGCACATGATGTAATGCTTCTCTAACTGAGTACCCCATCTGTAGTTGGGTTAACATAATCCTCTTCTCGTGCGGTGGTTCTGTACAACTGGTTTATTTCCTTCAGATCCAAATAAGTGGGTTCTACAAACCTTTGTCCTTCTGAAGGATCCAATGGTGCAATGACTCTATATTCACCTGATTCAAACACCATTTTTCTTGTCTTCAGGTTGATTATATCTTGGTTATAAAATACCCAATCCAATCCAAGCAATGTTTCGTAAGGTTTTGTCCCATCTACTATCTCTATTACTTCAAAATATTCCATAGTGCGCACTCCATCCAAATCTACTGTCACACCTTTAAGCCTTCCAATTGGTAATACTCTGTGTTGATTTTCTAGTTTCAGTTGGACATGTGAATATCATAGTGTGGGTTCTCCCATACACTACCATGTATTCTTAGGTAAAATGTTTACTTCAGAGCCTAAGTCTAGTATAATATCTCTCATATTAAAATCTCCAATGTTAGCATTTAGTCTGAATTCTCTGCTTGTCCTTCTTCTAGTATGGAGATGATTCACTGTTTTCTGTTCCAACTTCCCTTCCTCCTTTGTGTTACATATTTATAGCATATTTTGTATATCCTTAATAGATGATGGGTCATTCAATAGCTTAAAATAGGATTGCAGAAATTGTTTTATGGTACTTACTTTTTCTAAAGGTTGTCCTTTATTGGTATGGTCCACTAAGGAGGGAATCTTGTACATTGGTGAGTTTTGATTTTTCTGCGTGACTGATGTAGATTTAACATTTTTATTAAGAAACTCCTACCTATCCTCTTTGAATGTTTCCTTTTCTTTCCATGCATCGAACTACTTCTATGGCTTAATATTCTTTTTAACTCATTGGTGTTGCGTTGGGTTTTGTTTTATTGCGTCAGTTCCTATCTTAGCTCCTCCTCGAATAACTATATTGATGTTTCTCCCATCCTCCCTGGATTCTGCTAAAATCAACTGGACATTCTGGTTGTTCTGGTTCCTTTTTTCATGGATCTTCCCCAATAGTGTCAGACAATCTTCTATGTCATGATCTATTGCACGACAATACATACATGTTGCTGGTGGGAGTAGAAATTCTCTTGCATAATGTCCTGGTTATTGGAAGTTATGGAACACTACTGGTTCTCTAGCTCATCCAAATCCTCCTTTGCCTCATCCTCCACCTCTATATCCACCTCGATTTCCATGTGGTGTGTTATAATGAGGTACATGGTTATACTGTGCAGGATTATATTGTGGTTTTTCATTATTATACTGCGGCTGCGAATTGTTGTATTGTTGTTGCACATTTTTGTATGGTGGTGGTACTTGGTTGAACTGAGGTGTAGCTTTTCCTGTCATAATTTCTTCTTGCACCCTATAGGTATCTGAAGTTATTTCTCTCATCAACTCCATCATCTTACAATCATTATCATAATGACCCACTGACTTGAAAAAATTTCAATATGAACTTTTGGGTACTGTCTTATACTTCTGCATCATTAGAAAGTGATATGGATCATATCCATGTGTCTTTCAAATATCGCACCATGGTCCTCCTATTGGTAATGTGTTTTTCACCCTTGTTTCCATATATTGCGCAAAATTTGGACATTCATTTTGATGGTGTCCTTTTGTCCTGCATAAGCTACACCAAATGAATTCTCTTTTCTCTTTACCCTTATTCTGGTTAAGTTGAAATGTTAGATTATTCATATCCTCCTTCAACTCCTCTATTTATGGATCTGTTTGCTCATACTAGTTTTCTTCTAGTTGTAAGGACTCCTGCAGAGCCTCTTCCTGAGTTTGGAAGTTTTGATGTCTTAATGGATATTTCAAATGTGGTAACAATGAGTTCAAAAATAGATTCTTGTGTTGCATGTCAATCATTACATATTTCAACTTATATTTTATACACTTAAACCTTTGATCAATATCCCAAACAGACTCACTTGGTTTTTCCCTGATTTCAATAATTTCATTCATATACGGATCCTCTGAGTTGGGCTTCTGAAATTCGTTTATCAATAGGATTTTCACATCTGTAATAGTCCTTGTTAATCCTGGTGGACTGTTTACATCTAGGCTCATGTACTAGTCTAGTGCATGGTTTATTAGCATGATATCTAACTGTGTGAGATTTGTATCCTCATATGTGATCTTCTTTGCTTCCCATATTTTCTCACAGATGAACAAGTGCTTTTCAGGGTCCTCTGATGCCTCTCCCCGAAATTATGGTAACCTGGTCGTGGGATCATGTCATGCCATTTTAAACTATGTTGAAGTACTACCTCTATGCGGTGTAGATATTTGATTGTTACTTCTTGAACTATCTCCTCATGTTGTTTCTCTTTGTTTGGATGCATTTCCTACTGACTTTATTCCACTAAAATTTGGTTTTCTAAACGTTGGTGTTCTCTTTGGTGTGTTAGTCGCACATGGGGTTGTAGGTTCCACACTGATAGTGATTTGGATTGTTTATTTCCGCCCTTAGACCTCATGTTTTCCTTTCATATGTTGTGCACAGGATTTCCTCAATCTGTTCCACAGCCCGTAGATCCTCTACCTCTTCTTCATTGCTTGCCAAGACCTCTCTATCAACTATGGCTCTCTTCTTGTTATTCATCTTATATTGGTAGGGTACTCCACTGCGCATCTTTCTAGCTTTTTCCATTATCTTCTTTATCTGGTCTTCCTCCATCATGATTGGGTCCATGGCCTCCTTCTTATTTCCATTATCCATCTCTTCCTCCATTTTTCCACCTCCTGTTAGTGCTTCCCCCCCTTCCCCCATGCACGTAGGGAAGTTTAGTTGTCTGATTCCATGGTAATTACACCATTATTATACAATAAAATATTGATTAAAGTATATAATGATCTAATGTACCTACCTTTGGGTCCCTTTGGAAAATACTTCTATGTTGTGGTGTAATACTTTGTTGTATCTACTGCAAATTTGGTGATAAATCCTGCAACAATACTGTCTAACTAGAAATCTATTGTGCGTGTAAATTTGTTATCAACTTTCTGTAACTTCTCAATATCCACGAAATTCCACTCCAGCTATCTGATTCAATTTGTAGGGTGGTTTTCTTTTAACCTCAATAACCACTCATGCAACAAATGTGGTAAATCACAGAAAAATACCTCATGAAAGTCGCTAAACATGTATTTGTCGAAATATTTGTGTGATGTTAGGTTAGGGTTTCTATCGTCCTTTTGCGCAAACTCGAGTTCATTCATTTTAAAACATCTTTCGATCTTCACCTTTGTTGGATTCCATGGCCTGGACATTCCCTTCTATACCTTCATTCTCCGTGTGTTTCTTCCATGGATCTCATCCACTCAATTGTTGGAGTTACTTCACACACACATAGGATTTATTTTTCCTAAGGTTTTTATTTGTTCATTAGTCATAATTAGTCATTATCCAGTCTCCTATATTCTAGGAGAGAATATTCCACTTGGAGAATATTCTCTTTCAGTTCACACTTCAGTTTGACTAGTTGAGTTGAGTTTAGATGTTGCATTGGGATCATCACCATGATAATTTGACCTTGCCTTGGTATCATAACCAAAGTGGTGCATTATCCCTTATTCCTTGATTCAACTCCTCACTACTTTCTGTTCAGTCAGTTAACTGAAGACTAGTTGATTGGTTAACTCAACTAGGTGGTAGTTCACTCCTGTAACTACCTGAGAGACTAGAATAGGTGGCAGTTGACTCCTGTAACTGCTGGTGTGTGTCCAGATCAGTCTAGACCACCACTATGGCGACTTGGTTTACCTCAAGTTGAACTCATTGAGTTATACAAAATATATCATGCGTAAATTATTCATTATTCATAACGGTTAATGAGAATTCTTTCCATTCTTTCTCTCCTTCTTCTTATTTTTCCAATTCTCTCTGCAAATGTGTGTATCATTGTTTAGATATATCTATTCTTTGTAGGTCAACACATTTACATGGTATCAGAGTAGATGGAATTCTAAGCAAAAGCTACACCAAAACTTTTTGCAGGTACAAAAGATCGAAGACAGCGAAAAGATGGAATTCCAAAAAGAATTCATTCTTACACCTTACAACTATTTTGCATGGAAGGAGAAAATAGCCATACATATTCGACACAGAGGGTTGTATAGGTTAACCATGAATACATATATAGAGCCGATGTCAGCCATATAAAAGTCCAAGTACTTAAATCGCATGGATGAGGCACTCGGAACAATTTGCAGTCTTATTTCTCCCGATCTCCTTTTTCATATATCTTCCTGTAAGACTCCCAATGAAGCTTGGAACATATTGGAAGGGATATTTGGAAAACAAGATGAGATGAGGGGACACATGATGGAGGTGGAGCTGCTCAAATTGAATCCAAAGAGGTTCGAGAATATCCAATATTTCTTTACAAAATTCAAGGATTTACTGATGCAACTCAAAGCTTGCAGGGTTGATAAATCGAAGGAGGAGAAACAAATGGTTCTCACCATTCTCTCCAAGCTTGGTCCTGAATTCTCAGTATTCGTATCTACATTCCATACTTTCAGATTCGCCTCTGGATCCACCTAGAAGATGCCTTCTCTTGAGGACTTTATCGAATCCCTAAGACAAGAGCAAACCAAGCTCATCAACATGGGCGCAATCAAAGGATCAAGGGAACATGCACTCACTGTGCATGATGGAAGCCACAAATATCAGAAATCTAAATATAAAGATAAGTGTAAATCTCATGCACATACGAAGAAGGAAGGGTACACAAAACCCTTCACCGATGCCTCCAGATCCAAAGGAAAAAAGGGAAGAAAAGGGGAGAAATGCACATACTGTCACAAAGGATTCCATTCGGAATCCGCATGCATGAAAAAAAATATATATCTTCAGCAAAACAACCTTGGAGATCACATCCCCGAGGGTGCAAAGAAGAAGAAGCCAGAAGATCCAAATTCCAAGAAAGACAATTCTAGCCATGCCTTGATTGCAATCACCTCCTCTCCCGATACTTGGATCGTATATTCAGGAGCATCACATCACATGGTTGCCTCAGAAGAAGTCTATTCTTCTTTGGATGCATGAAAAGGTCCTCCTATTCTGATGGGGGACAACTCTTCTATTGAAGTCACTGGCAAAGGAAGGATTGAACTCACCAATGGAAGCTTCAAGAACGTGTTGCACGTTCCCAAGCTTTCTGTCAACCTTCTCTCCATGTATCAGATGACGAATTCTGGCACCAGAAATAAAGTTGTATTCACACCAAATTCCATGGACATATACAACATGCAAACCAACTCTAGGGTTTCTATCGGTGAGTTAAATCATCAGTCTAGATTGTATACATTTTCTGAATTCATTAAACCTGATTCTGCTTTACTTCTTACTCATGCTGATGAGAGTAGTAGGATATGGCACGAAAGGTTTGGAAATTTGAATTTCAGATACATGCAACAACTTAGCAAGAAAAAATTAGTTGATGTTCTACCAGACATCCATTTCTCCAAGGGAGTATGTGAGGGATGTGTTCTTGGAAAACACCCTCAAGAGAAATTCGTCAAAGGAAAGTCTCAGCGAGCTTCCGCACCTTTAGATTTGATCCATAGTGACCTCATGGGTCCTTTTCCGCATCCATCGATCAACAAAGTGAGGTTTGTTCTCATTTTTGTTGATGATTTCTCACATTTTACCTGGATCTACTTTCTCAGGCAAAAATCTGAGGTCTTTCAACACCTCAAAGATTTCAAATCTTTGGTTGAGACACAGTTCGGAAAGAAGATCAAATTCCTCCGAACTGATAATGAGGGAGAGTATGTGAATCATGATATTCATAATCTTTGCCATGAGGCAGGGATTTAGTTGCAACATACAGTTCCCTACACTCCGCAGCAAAACGGAGTTGCCGAGCGGAAAAAAAAATATCTAAAGGAGATGGCATCTTGCATGTTGCATGCAAAGTCACTACCACAGAGACTGTGGGACAAAGAAATTAACTGTGCAACCTACATCCAAAGTAGATCTCCTCATATATCTATCAAGGATAAGACCCCCTATGAGGTTTAGAGTAGCCTCAAACCAGAAGTGGCCCACTTTCGCATTTTTGGTTCATGTGCATGGGCCCAGATTCCCTCTGAAAAGAGGAAGGCACTTGATCCACAAAGCTCTGAGTGCATTTTTGTTGGATACCCTGACGGTGTGAAGGGATATCAGTTTATTGATGTTTCCTCAGACTGACTCATCATTGAGCGTAGTGTCCAATTCAAGGAAAGTGTCTCGCATGTACCTCAACAGTCGCATGCAGACACCTTCACTCTTCCACCTATCCGAGATGATGAGCATGCACATGATGACTCTTCTTCATATGAGAGTTCTGATTCATAGGACTCAAATGATTTAGATTCAGAGTCAGTATAGTTAGATGTAGAGTCATAGCATCCAGATGCAGTGGCAGAGCCAGAGTAGAGGCCCAAGTGGGCACATACTACTCTTTAGGATGCAGGGGATCTTGTTGGTGATCCAACCGATACTAGGAGGAATCTATCTGATTTTGAGGATCCTCCTATTGCACTCACTACCACTAAACCATTTCCTTCCAGGAACTACCACTGAACCATTTCCTTCCAGGGATATTCTCTTGGTTCAGTCTTCAGATCCACAGTCTTATGGCGAGGCTGCTGGAAATCCATTTTGGGAATCCACCATGCAGGAGGAGTACAACTCCCTCCTCGAGAACCAGACTTGGGATCTGGTTCCCCTTCCTTCTGGGAGGAAACTTGTCAAATGTAGATGGGTCTAAAGGACCAAGAGCGCAGTGGATGGACAGACCAACAGATACAAAGCTAGGCTTGTCGCCAAAGTCTTTAAGAAGATTCATGGTATTGACTATGATGAGACCTTCGCTCCAATAACAAAGATGGATTCCATATGATTGGCACTTGCCATTGCGGCAGCCAAGGGATGGGAATTCCATCAGATGGATGTGAAGAATTCATTTCCTCACGGTGATCTCTCTGAGGAGATCTACATGGAGCAACCCCAGGTATTTATGCAGGACTCGTTTTTAGTCTGTTGACTGAAGAAGTCACTTTATGGCCTCAAGTAGGCTCCGAGGGCATGGTATGCCAAGAAGGACTCCTACCTGTTGTCACAGAACTTTGTACGTTGTAAATTAGACTCAAATGTATACATGCTTAGGATGACTGATTCACTTCTACTTTTAGTTCTGTATGTTGATGATTTGTTGATCATTGGTTGCTCGACTTTAGCGATAGTTGCAGTCAAGAGGATTCTTCATGACAGGTTTTTGATGACGGACATGGGTCCACTACACTTCTTCCTTGAACTTGAGATCAGTCAGGATGCATCAGGCATCAAACTGTCTCAAGACAAGTATGCACGAGA
The DNA here is from genome assembly GCA_032191745.1 of Picea mariana. NCBI lineage: Eukaryota > Viridiplantae > Streptophyta > Pinopsida > Pinales > Pinaceae > Picea > Picea mariana. The sequence continues at coordinate 491 of JASDQU010589108.1, read as the reverse complement.
TCTCCTTGAGAGATTTCACATGACAGACTGCAAGTCTACTCCGACTCCTTTCTTATCAGGAGTCAAACTTGAGGATGGCGGGGAGACTCCACTGGTTGAAAGCACACTATACAGATAGATATTGGGGAGCTTGTTGTATCTCACACACTCCATACCAGACCTCTCATATGCAGTTGGCACAGTTTCCAGGTTCATGCAGGAGCTGCATGAGCTACATTGGTAAGATGCAAAGCATATCCTTCGATACGTATGGGGTACCATCACCTTTGGGATTCATTATGCAATAGACTCTACATTAGATCTCATTGGGTTTACTGATTCCGATTGGGCTAGAGATAACATTGATTGCAAGTCCACATCTGGTTACTCACTCAGTATTGGTTTCGGGCCTATCTGTTGGTCGAGCAAGAAGCAATATGCCATTGCTCTATCTTCAACTGAGGCAGAGTACAGAGGAGTAGTTAACATAACCATTCAGGCTATGTGGCTAC
>JASDQU010589107.1:28962-42010 GCA_032191745.1 Picea mariana | reverse complement strand
AATAAACCGTCGGTAATATCTGACATGTCCAAGAAATATTCTCACTTCTTTCTTAGTATTGGGAAGTGGGAGTCTGACGATGGCCTCAATCTTTACAGGATCGACTTCAATCCCTTCAGATGAAATGTGATGTCCTAGAACCACTCCTTCATTCAATGACATTTTACATTTTTCATGACTTAGAGACATGTTCATTTCTTGGCATATGATAAGGAATTTTTCTAAGTTATCTAAGGCTTCTTGGTAAGTGTTTCCATATACTGTGAAGTCATCCATGTATACCTCCACACAATAATGAACAAGATCAACAAATATCCCTACTATTGCTCACTAAAATGTGGTAGGAGAATTACACAATCCAAATGGTAAGACCCTATAGGCATAGGTGCCCCAAGGAAAAGTAAAGGTAGTCTTGTCCTGGTCCTCGGGTGCTATGAGAATTTAATTGTACCCGCTATATCCATCTAGAAAGGAGAAATATTTATTTCCAGAGAGGGTATCCAAAACTTGGTTGATGAAAGGAAGCGGGAAGTAATCCTTTAGAGTGTCTTTGTTGAGTTCCCAAAAATCAACACAAATTATCCATTTACCGGTCACTTTCTTTGGAACCACTACAAGTGGGGATACCCGCTTACTATCAGAGATGGGATAAATAAACCCGACATTTAATAACTTTTGGATCTCCTCTTTTACTATATATTTAAGTGTTGGGTTCATCCTTCTCTGGAGTTGCCTAACATGTGTTACCTCCCCCTGGGTATATATGTGATGGATACATGTGTCAGGGTGTATACCCTTCATGTCAGTGTATTCCCGAGTGAATGCCCCTGATTTTTCTTTAAGGATACTTACTAACTGTTTTTGTTGGTCTTCATCTATCCTTGAGTTTATATGTAGGAATTTTCCTAGACTAATCTCATAGGGCATGGTATAAGATGTGGCAGATTCGTCTATTTCGAAGATGAAAGATGTCAAAGACAAAATCGATGGGTCCAATTGTTCCTGAAATTATTCCCCAAACATGTACTCAAATTGGGGAAATGATTATGGAAAATCAACACATGTGATAGCATAAATAAACTGATTTAACACATTTTCCATTGTGTTCTCTTGAAGTGACCATGCATGGTCACTTGGAAACATGGGTTCTTCCTAGTCCTCGTTCTCATATGGACATTCAAGCCACCATAGATTCTCCATGATAGGCTGGGCTGGAGGGTATATGGTGAGCTTCTGGATAGAGAGTCCATTCGATATGGTCATTTCTCCCTCTCTACAGCCAATAAACGCATTGGTTGTGGCTAACCAAGGTCTCCCCAAAATAACAAGATGGCCTTTGGTAGGATCTTTTGAGTGGATGACCAGAAAGTCTACCGGGTACTCCCATGAGGCTAAAGTAACTATGATATCATCCAAAATTCCTTCAGGTATAACCCTAGTCTTATCTGCTAATTCCAAAATGGTTGGGGTAGGTCTAAGAAGAGGTGTTAACTATAATTCCTCCAAGGTAGTAACGGTCATAACATTGATGGTTGCCCCTAGGTCTATGAGAGTGTTCCCAATGGAAATGTCATTAATGGTTATGGTCACTATGAGATTTCTTGGGTTTCCGTATTTTGCTACCTTAGGCTGCTCTTATATGTACTCATAAAGTTCTCTTATCAAATGTACTATAGGAGGGTCTTTTTGATTCCTCCTTGGCTTCTTAATACACAATTCTGTAACCACCTTACTGTAGATTGGAATATCCTTAATGTCTTGTAGCAAGGGAATCTTGACACAAATATTCTTCAATTTATTCAATATGTCAAATTTCGGTCGAGTGGTAGGTTTCTTGATTACGAATATTTCTCGAAAAGGAGGGGCCTTTGTAATTTGTGAAGGTTCATTTTGGGGAAGATTGGGTTCTTGGTCCTTAGGAATAATGACATATTCCCACCTAGTGTCATTCGTGGGTTGTTTGGGGGTTTCCTCTTCTTCTTCTTCCTGGATGACTACTGAAGGTCTATGCATGTCCATGACTTTTCCCGACCTTAGTTGAATCTCCTGCAATGGAACATGAGAAATAACATAGGTCGAGAAGGCCTGCATCTCAACATTGTGAAGAGGTTGAGTGGGATTATTATTGGGATTGGGCACTGGTTGTGCCGGTAATAATGTCGGTCTTTGGGATCTTGCATTATGATATTTTTGTGGTTGTTTTTGTGGAATATGAGGTAAAGGTGGTGGAACAAAACCTGGCAGAAGCTACGGAATGTTTGGTGGAAACTAAGGGTAAGGATGGTTGGGCATAGGGACAGGTGGAGCTTGAGGGTTCCCTGGGTTATTCCCTCCTCTCCATCCTTGAGTCCAAGGGTGTTGGTACTGTGTAGACTAGTTTTTCCAACTTGGTGAGTTCCACTGTTGTGGTTGTTGATAATAGGGTGGAACTTGAGGTTGTAGATCTAAGTATGTAGGTTGGTTCCTAGGCTACCATGGCCTCCTAGGTGCATAAGAGGATTACCTAGGATTCACACTCCTATAGATGTCTAACAAACCGGTAAATGATGGACATTTTTCAATTGAGTGGTCCTACATGCAAAAGCCACAAATTGAAATTTTATCTAATGGGCATTCCCTTGAAGAATGCCTCCTCCTGCATCTTGGGAAATATATGCTCATTGCTACATTTTCCTCCTCCTGTTTCTTATAATCTTTAGGGTGTCCAACTGGGAACCTATTGTGCTTAAGATATTTGTTTTGAAATTCTATAAAAGGTTCCCTATCTCTACTCTCGTGACACCACCTGAACTAACTGGTTTTAAGTTTCTACTGTAAGGATCCCGAACACTTTTCCCTGTTTTAGCTCTACTCCTTGAGTAATTTTTACACATTTCACAGATTTCAACAAATGGTTTGTGGGAGATGTCACCTGATGCCATCAGGTTAAGTATCTCTAGGTATTCTTCTGAAATTCCCTCAAGGAAAAGATCCCTAACTGCATCATCTGGAAGGTCATGGTATTTTGATTTATGTGAGATATAAGAAAATCATTCCATATTATCCTCGAGATTCTTGTCTTCTAACCGTTAGACTTTGAAAATATCATTTCGAGACTCCTTGGTATTGTAGTAGTCTTGGTACTTTTTAAGAAATATATCTTTCATGGCTTCCCAATACCTAATGCTGGACTCTCCCAACCCCATGAACCATCTTAGTGCAGAGTCCTTAAGGGTGGCAGGAAAGAGTTTTAGTTTCTAGGCATCTTGTAAGTAGTTGTAGCTCCTACACAAGATGTCGAACTCAAATAGAAAGGTATCCAGATCTTCACTTCTTTTACCATAAAAGGTGGGCAGTGCTGAGAGGGGAATATTTTTCATATTGACATTCAGTGTGGTGTCCAAAATTGGAAACCTGAAGGTGGTTTCAGTTTGGTTTCCAACTTCTTCTTCCTCCCCGTGTCTTACATTGTTGTGATCTTCTTGATCATCCATACTGGTTTGGTTTCCAAAAAGAGAGTACCTGGGTGGTTTTATCCTTGAAGAGAACAAGGTCTCCCAAGGTTTTTGTCTAAGAAAGGTATCCTTCTGATGGGAAGGTATTCCTACTGCTTGGATGTTTGGGACTTTACTTGGGTCGGCTGAGATTATTGGTGCCAAAGTTTCCATGTCAATTTGAGAGACAATTGTATTGGCTTAACTACCAAACAAGGTATTCACCTGTTCAGGTTCTATGATGTCTTCAAAATTAGGATCTCCTGATTGTGGTAAGAAAAAAAATGTTGTATTGTTTGGTTTTGCAGAAGGCTTGAGTGGTCTTGCCTCCTATCCCACTATTATTGATGCTTCATTTTTTTGTTCTATAGTGCTCCCTATCTTAGTCTCTTCAGAGACTTCTTTAACTCTTTGGGTTGAGCTAGTTCCAGTTTTTCGGTATCGGTTTGTGGAATTTATGAGTAGAATGTTTCTTCCCCCGAAAAGGTCGGAAGGAAACTTGGTTGAAAGGTATGATTTAGATTTAATGTATCTACCTTTTGGGTCCCTAGGTCTGTTCATGAAAGCAAACAACAAAAAGAAAAACTACCATTGGGTTTGGGGGAACTTTCTATAACAGATGCGTAGTTTCTTACCTCTCGTCTTAAAGTTACCCCAGCACCAAACTAATGCTAAGGTTTAGAAATGATCTATTTCCTAACTATTTCCTAACTATTTCCTACCTTAAGACAACTCCCCGGCAACGACACAAAAAATGATGGGTGTTCTATGTGCACTAAAAACCCTTATTTAAATTGTCAACCCGAGGTAAGTAAACTTAGAGTTGTAGCACTATATATTCCAAGGTAGAAAATATAGAGGTAGTATAGTCTAACTAAGGAGATGGTCTATCTAAGGGCTAATCTACTTAAACAAAGACTATCAATGAGCAAACCCTATCAAGGAAATTAAATTGTTTACCCTAAGTAACTTTTGAACAATTTTCGATGGATTGTCCTAAGGAAGCAAATGAAAACCCTAAAATGAACAAGTTAACTTAATCAATCTAATGAGAAAAATCAATCCATCTATTTAATCTATTCAAATTAATGAACAATAGCAACAACAAAGTAATCTGGTCAATCTATTCAAATTGATGAGCAACAACAAGTAAGCAAATAAGCAATCAAATAACTTAACCTATGAAAACTTATGCAACAAGTAAACTAATAGAAACTACTTAACAGGTAACTAATCAAAATATTAAGCAAGTGAACTCTATTATTAAGAGAAACTTCATAATTACTTCTAATCTACAAAAAAAAATCTTAACATATTGAATTAAAAGCATCATGACAATATTCAAAGATTAATCAACAACTACTCTTTAATCTATGATAACAAGAAACTTCAAATATAATGATGATGATGATGTCTTCGATGTCTTATGACATCACGATGACATCTAACAATTAGCGATAGCTCAAGAGGAATAATTTCAATGTTAACTTCTATGGAGAAATGAAAGGTATGAATCAGGCAATCTAACGAGAGCTTAGTCATCATAGAAGAAATATCAACTATCCTGAAAATCCATGTGATCCTTCAATTTATGCATTCATCGTCAATGACAATAAAACACTATTCTATTTAATTCAAATGCACTCTTATGCTAATGTTAGTGAATTCACACCATTAGAGATTTATAACTAAAAACTAAACTCAAAATCAAACTTTGAATTAAAATTACAATCTAGATCTAGAATGGAAATTTCATGAAATAAACTAAACTAACCCTACTATTAACAATTCAAATTGCAAATTGAAATACTCATAAAAGCATAATTCAAATTCTACTTATATCTCACCATATGACAGGAAAATTGATAAGCAAACTAAGTAAGCAAACTAGATAAGAAAACTAAGAATTAAAATCAAAACTAGCAACTATTCATCCATCGAAACTTTGCCAAAGAAACTCTATATTTTGTTTTAATTATTCTACTTCAATCTACAGAAACTCAAACTATCATTTAATCACACAACGAGGTTAGTAGCTAAGCTTGCAAGTTGTTTACTAATTAATTAAAAAGACATAGCATATTAACACTATCCTTCACAAGCAACCCGCAAAAAGGAAACTGAAACAATTAAGCTATGAACAACAAACACACAACATGTAAAGTGATAAAAATGCACATACAAAAAATGAAAGAAATAACAATTGCACAACTCGAATACACAAGATAACTAGCTAAATATTCACCCAAACCACTAGTGGGCCCCCCAGCAGGTCGTGGCTACTCAACACTGAATCATGAACTCAAGCAACACGATTTTGGCATTTAAATTAAAAACACGGTCTTCAACAAGTTTATGGAAATGTCTCAAATTACACAACAAAAACAATTCTAGCTTCACAATTCTTAACTTAACTTTTTTCTAACCACTACTATGGTATTTATAGCAGTTACAATTCGAGAGGTTGACCACTAGAATGGTCAACCTCCTCTAAAAACAACCAATTACATTAACTACGCTAAAACTGCATGTGGCTTCTAGAAACCAAACAAGCTACTCAACGCTCAACATAACAACTCAATCCAATATGTTAAGAGCTCAGTAGATGGAGGCCACGAGCATGAGAAAAACCCATCTCGTTGATTCACCCAACACAGGCTGTTGATATAACAATTGCCAACTCACCCACAGTTTTAGTGCTAGATGGAGTGTCGAAGGCAGTGCCAGATGGAGTATCAGATGCAGTGTCGGATGGAGTACTGGATGAGCTACTGGATGGAAAAATGCCATGCAATTTTGCCCCATGGCACACAGATCATGCATTAGCTTCTTGGGTTCATCAAATCAAACTGAATTAAGCTTAAACCCATCACAAAACATCAATTATATGTACCTGGTATAAGCTATGACGATTTGATATAAGAATCCTTCAGAACTTCTTCAAAATAGTAAAATACACATATAATATCGGTCAAAAAGGATCTAATCATCATCATTAATTTAACCAAATCACGAGCCCAACATTACCCCCACACCTAAGATTTGCAAGTCCCACTGCAAACAAAAATGAATTGTTCTATATGACTAGACTTACTAAGAAGGACTATCTTTAGAAGCTTCTCCCTCTTTCCATGAAGATTTTGTCTTGTGCCTCTTATGTTGTTTCAATTGTGTCCTGAGGTTGCGATTGGTTTTGGTCATTTCACCAACCAATCGTTGGAGGGAATTCACCTTTGCTTGTAGTATTGCATTGTCATGGTGAATATGTTGATCCAAAGTCTTCCTCTCTTCCAATTGTTGCAGCAGCTGAACATTTTCCTATTGTAGCTTTTCAATGGCTGGAGTATGATCAGATATCTCGGAGGAGGGTTTGGATCCATTGAAATATGTAGAAATTCTATCTGTTTGATTGAGAAATGTGGCTCTTGAAAAGGTTTTGACTCAATTGAATCCAAAATATAAAAAAGAAGTTCAAAATGTAGAAAACATTTTGAACAATTCGAAGAGTAAGCAAGGATTGATTAGAGATTAGGATCAATTCCAAAATCAATGCCCATCCACACCAAGCTAATGATTGAAGGGCCTAATTAAGAAATCATAGACAATCCCAAAATCATGGCTCATCTACACCAAAGTTGGCAAAATGAGGGTCTAATTTGGAAACCGGGGGCCTAATCATGTGAAACTAGCTTAGTTTAGAAATAAATGACCAAGAAGGAAAGAAACCAAAACTATCTAAATAATAAAATTCAATAAAATATTTGAAATAAAAGCACACAGGTGAAACATAAAAAATCTATTTAACTTGACCAGTTAAAGGAAAGAATCAATGCAGTTGTCAGTGTTTTTATATACAAATGATTCTACAGATAAAGACACCTAAACATTTAATCTATCAACCATGGATCTCTTAATTATTGTGAGGCACAAGCACTATTTTTGCAGGATGGTAGCTTGGATTGAATGTCAAAGGGATGTTAAGCATAAAAACTAAAAATGACTCTGAGTATGAGCAAAAAAATCTAAGTAATGGATAAATCTTTTGGACTCGGAGTTGGGATTTTCTTTTGAGCTCAGGTTGGCTTCCATATGGTTCAAGGTCGAGAACCTTGGCCTAACAATTGGGTTAGGGATCAATTGCAACACTAACCCACAAATCAAACTAAATACAAATAAACTAGAAGTAAATGCTACAAATCATCATAAACTTGTGAATTTTAGAATGAAATGGAAACAAGAAATCTACTTTAAAAATTACCCACGGGGTTTTGAATCTAGAACTCATGTGAAAATGATAACAATACAAATTAAAACATCCCACAATTAGAAACATGTTCTACAACCAAGAGTTAAATTTGAAATAGACTTATTAATCAACCATACATCTAATCTAAGAGCATGCATAAGAAATCATAGACTGAAATATAAAATGCATGGGAAAATTGGTACCTTGAGTGGGCCCTTGATCCAGGTGACAAAAAGCCTCAGAATAAATCAACACACACACTCACAACTCATACAACAATATAAACATGAACCGACTTTTATTCCAATAGAAAATTGTGTTCAGAAAATAACAAAAGTACAAAGGTTCATTTGAGTGACATAATGTCTATCTCCTCTGCCCTCTTGGGACAAATATGATATACGTACAACATGGAATTGAATCCCATGAAAAAAAACTAGATAACATGAAGAAACAACTAGCTAAACAAAGCAAAAACTAAAACTATGTGCCTGGCTCGATCCAAGCAATGATAGGGCTCAAACCAAGTTCACATGGGTAGCTTGGGTGAGGAATAATTCATCCAAAACATCAATGATACTTTCAGGTGCATCCAAGATACCTAGGCAACGAATGGGAAGCAAGATACCCATACAAAGATGCTCTAGATGATCCCCACGATGCAAAACAATGGTTATCCATGGAAGCAACAACTCCAACAGCTCCCTGGAATGGAAACATGAAGTAATGACGCCCATAAACCATAATATTATCCACATGGTCCAATTTCCTTCTCAATATCTTTCAAAACCAATTTCATAATACATAGAGATTTTATTGTTAGCCCGAGGAAAGAGCCTGCACTTCATACTTTAGGTTAGACATATATGTCAAAATGTAAGAAACTTTTATCAAACATCCTAATCCGTTTCATAGAAAAACAATCAAATTATAGTTTGTTAATCCTAAGACCCAATTCATCATAAAACAATTAAATGACTGACACATGGATGTACAAGTGAGGTAGAAAGAGGGTAAAGTAGAGGTAAACTCAAGCCTAAAATATACCATATGAGGGTATTGACAACAATAAGGAAATAAAGAACCAAGGTCAATGTGTAACCCAAAATAAAGAAGCATATCTTAACTAGTAACAAAAAGTGGGTTGCTAAGGGATCAACAAATATCCTATCCCCATTACTTTTGATACTTTATTAATGTATGAGGCCACCTTCCTTTAATAAGGTCCACTAAATAGTTATTTAATAGTCACTCATTGTAAAAAGGGTCCTCTTTATTAACAACACCCGAATTAGTTAGTATTCCCTCATTATAATTGGGATTGTAGGTAGTTAATATTTTCAATGGATAGATATGTATTGAGTAGAAGGTTATGTAATGTTTTTCCAATAATTCTTATTTTATTTGAGAGCTTTTCTTTAGGAGGTTGCAGTGCCCTGTTTTACCTAGCCATTCGAAGAGACCTTCTTTATAATTGAAGGTTGTCTTCCATATATCAGTTGGTTTGATGGGAACCTGGTGGTAGCCAGACTTTAGGTCAATCTTGCTAAAGAACTTTTCCCCCTTGAGTTGGTCAAGAAGTTCATCAATCCTGAGAATTAGGTACTGGTTCCAGACTTTGATTTTGTTTAAGGTTCTGTAATCAATGCCGAGTCACCAAGTCCCTTCCTTCTTCTGCACCAACAAAATTGGGATTTCGCAAGGGGAGGAGATGGGTATGATGTGCCCCTTTTGAAGAATATCTTGGATCTGACGCATGATTTCATCATTTTCCATCAGCGAGTGACGATAGACTGGTCCATTAGGTAGAGGTGCACTGAGGGTCAGATCTATTGGATGCTTGACTTGGAAGTGCGTCGGTACCCCGATGGGTGAGGAGAATATCTCTCTGTATTCTTCCACGATCCCGTCCACTTGCTTCTGCTGCAGAGAGAGGTTCTATGTAGAGGCCACAGATGTGGGTGCGACCTTCTACTTACTATGAGCACAGATAACAGAGAAGAAGAACTTCCTGGTCTATGAAATGACCTTACTACATTTCTTAGCAAAGATTAAAGAAATAGCGGTAGGCAGTGATACCTTTGGTATTCTGTACAATTGTCTACCCAAAGTAATAATAAAATTGTAGGGTCTAGACTCGTACACAACATGATGCTTCCACAAATATGGTTGTCCTAAAAGAACATCAAAAACTTCAACGGGAGAAATATCACATAATACCTAATCTTTGAAAGGCTTGATGTCGTAGGGTAGACGACATTGTTGGTTGACACAAAGATCTCTTCCTTGGCAAAGCTAGCCAATGGTGTAGGGCTGCGGGTGTGGCTTCATTTGTAGGTCTAGCTGCTTGACGACCTCTATTGAAATTAGGTTATTCTAGATGTCTCTATCGACAATGAAATGAAGCGAAGCCCTCTTTACCCACATCTATGAGTGAAAGAGGCATTCCCCTTCCTTTGGTTCTTCTAGTTCATTTGGCCGGATTTTGGTGGTAGAGACAGTGGCACTGGGTTCAACATTGATAATTCGCTTCCCTCCTTCGGGATTTGATTTGGAATCAGAATCGGCCTCTAACTTGGAAGCCTCCAACTCATCCACAAGTGACTTCTTAGAGAAACATTCTTCAGTGTTGTTCCAAGGGATTTTATGGTACTCACACCATTTTCATGCGTCCTTCTTCATCTTCCCATTTCCCTTCTTTTGTTGCGGTTTGGACTGGTTTTCCTAAGAGTGTACATCTCGACTCAGTCCCTTGATATGTGGGTTGGGGCTGCTTTTTCCCTACTTTGGCTGTGAGGAGTTTGTAAATCCAAACTCTCGCCTCTTCTACTTAAATTTATACTCAATCTTGACAGTGTATCTATAAGCCATATCCAATGAGGCAATGCCCATAAACTCCATTTTTATTTGAATGTATATATCAAACATCCACAGTATTTGAGCACCATATGACACTCAGAGTCTTTGATACCCAATTTGGTGCCCAGGGTATAGAAAATATTGGTGGAATCTAGTACTGTCTGGTCCCTTTCTTGATGTAGGGTGGTCCATCTGGTATACTAGTCCTCGTAGCTTCAAACAGGGTAGTATCGTTCTTTAATGGTGTCCCAGAAGGAATTCCATATAGGGCCACCACAAATATTGCAGATTCCTATACGACCCTTTTCTCAGAGTAAGTATCCCACGAGTCCTTAACATGGGGGATGACCTTGAGGAGTGAAAAAGTAATATTTTCCCTATCGAAAAAATTATGGACCGAAAAATACCCTTCGAGAAGATTCAACCATTTATCTACAACATCTGCATCTATCGGTCCTTCAAATAATGGAATATCAAAATTTACCTATACCTTGAAGGGGGTTGCATGGCCGTTTGATGAAGATGCTTCTTCTGTGGGCAACTGTCAAAGGATCTGTGCAAATTTGTCCATCATTTTGTTCCTTTGTCGGCTTCCTCGAGAAAAATTTTAATAGGATCTCCTACTCCACCATATTTATTTTCGTCCCCCATGGGTTGTTGTCGGGCTTGGCACAACCCATCTTGCAATGGCTCGATTGGTTCAAGTCCCAACTTCTTGTAGCCAGATCTTGTTGGGGACATGCACGAAGAAAAATAAATGAATAAAAGACTGCTCTCATACCACTGATCCAGATTTAGGAGCAGAATGAACTGATTATAGACTGAATACAATAAACACAGAGATATGAAGATTAACACAGATATCCAATGAACAATATCTTATATTAAATAAATGAAATAGGCTGAAACTGTAAAATTGTAGAACTGAAACACTTTCCCGAATGGTGGTATCTATCCTTGAGAAGAGATGTAGCTGCTACGCACATTCATTTGAGCAGAATGATTACAATGAGGCTCTAGAGGCCTTTTTGATATTACTCATGAATGCCAAAATCCTAGACATCCAAAAACCTAACCCTAGAAGGTGAAACACCAAAATTCATGTGGGCCCCTATGGGTAAGTTGGTACCTCAACTTCCCAAGGTCATAACTTTTGCATACGACCTCTGTTTTAGGTGCGTGATAACCTATTGGAAAGGTATTTCACAGAACTACACATTTCGCCATCAAACTCTGACTTTGTCTACAATTTGACTGTGGCGAGCCAAAAAAACAATGTTTAGGGCCCCAAAACGACCCTGGAAGTACAACAAGATGTGCTGACATGAAAACATACAAAATAAGCCAGTTGGATTAGGAGAGAGGCCACTAGTATCCACCTAGAGGATGTGTATGGATTCATACAGCCTGAGAAATGTAGAACCCACGGTTACAAACAAGTCAATAAGAACATGTTGAACAAAAAACGCACAAGAGGAGCCAGTTGGAATATGTGGGTGGCCACCAATATCCACCTGGATCACTATCTGAGTTGGAACGAACTGCACTCAACTCCCCTGGCTTGCTGCTAAGTCGCCCTTCTTCTCTAAGTTGAATCGACCTCCTCTTCCTCAACCAACACCCTCCTCTTTAGCTCAACACAACGATGTGTTTTTTTCCTTCACCCTCAACCTCCTCTTATCTCTCTAATTCACTTTTCCTAGAGGCTTCTATAAGCCTCCAAAAATTCACTTTAGTGAATTATTAATTTTTGAAAAAAATGAGTTTTCAGAAATATAGGTGAAAAGTCAATAAAAGTCATTTAAATGACTTTTATACTTTTCCTAAGTTAAAACTTAGGATAAAATTAATAAGGCTGATCTAGGTGTTTAATTATGTCCATCAGCTAGCCTTAGACACGTAGGCTTAGCTGAGACACCTTTTGAGCTACAAAATTAACATTTCCCCCTACTTTCTCCTTCAATTTCTTCTTCCTCTTCCTCTTCCTCTTTGTTTTTCTCTTACGTGTTCTCTTCCCTCTTCTCTTCTCTTATCTCCCCTTTTCCCTCTTTCATCCTCTTCTTTTGTTGAGACTTGCACAATACACAAGGCTATATTTTCACATATGGAAGAATTAAGTATTTAATGAAATAATGTTGAACAAAAGTCTATATTGAATATATCCATGTGTATTGTAAAATGCATTATTTGTGTACACTCCACTGTTGTTATTGCATTTATGTTCTAATTATTTTTTGTTAAGTATCTAATTATGTACAATTACTTTATTATAGATATGGGTTAAGTTACTGAATCTAAATCTAGAGGTCATGGTGATGATAATGGGAGAAAGGATTAAAAAAAAAATGGGAAAACATAAGTAGTTGACACCGATGACAAAAGGAAAAGGTGAATTAATAATCACATACTACATGTTAAATTTTATTCACAAGGATTGAATCATTGTGGATGGAGAGCCCTCAAATATCCA
>JASDQU010589107.1:15140-28942 GCA_032191745.1 Picea mariana | reverse complement strand
TCACAAAACATCAATTATATGTACCTGGTATAAGCTATGACGATTTGATATAAGAATCCTTCAGAACTTCTTCAAAATAGTAAAATACACATATAATATCGGTCAAAAAGGATCTAATCATCATCATTAATTTAACCAAATCACGAGCCCAACATTACCCCCACACCTAAGATTTGCAAGTCCCACTGCAAACAAAAATGAATTGTTCTATATGACTAGACTTACTAAGAAGGACTATCTTTAGAAGCTTCTCCCTCTTTCCATGAAGATTTTGTCTTGTGCCTCTTATGTTGTTTCAATTGTGTCCTGAGGTTGCGATTGGTTTTGGTCATTTCACCAACCAATCGTTGGAGGGAATTCACCTTTGCTTGTAGTATTGCATTGTCATGGTGAATATGTTGATCCAAAGTCTTCCTCTCTTCCAATTGTTGCAGCAGCTGAACATTTTCCTATTGTAGCTTTTCAATGGCTGGAGTATGATCAGATATCTCGGAGGAGGGTTTGGATCCATTGAAATATGTAGAAATTCTATCTGTTTGATTGAGAAATGTGGCTCTTGAAAAGGTTTTGACTCAATTGAATCCAAAATATAAAAAAGAAGTTCAAAATGTAGAAAACATTTTGAACAATTCGAAGAGTAAGCAAGGATTGATTAGAGATTAGGATCAATTCCAAAATCAATGCCCATCCACACCAAGCTAATGATTGAAGGGCCTAATTAAGAAATCATAGACAATCCCAAAATCATGGCTCATCTACACCAAAGTTGGCAAAATGAGGGTCTAATTTGGAAACCGGGGGCCTAATCATGTGAAACTAGCTTAGTTTAGAAATAAATGACCAAGAAGGAAAGAAACCAAAACTATCTAAATAATAAAATTCAATAAAATATTTGAAATAAAAGCACACAGGTGAAACATAAAAAATCTATTTAACTTGACCAGTTAAAGGAAAGAATCAATGCAGTTGTCAGTGTTTTTATATACAAATGATTCTACAGATAAAGACACCTAAACATTTAATCTATCAACCATGGATCTCTTAATTATTGTGAGGCACAAGCACTATTTTTGCAGGATGGTAGCTTGGATTGAATGTCAAAGGGATGTTAAGCATAAAAACTAAAAATGACTCTGAGTATGAGCAAAAAAATCTAAGTAATGGATAAATCTTTTGGACTCGGAGTTGGGATTTTCTTTTGAGCTCAGGTTGGCTTCCATATGGTTCAAGGTCGAGAACCTTGGCCTAACAATTGGGTTAGGGATCAATTGCAACACTAACCCACAAATCAAACTAAATACAAATAAACTAGAAGTAAATGCTACAAATCATCATAAACTTGTGAATTTTAGAATGAAATGGAAACAAGAAATCTACTTTAAAAATTACCCACGGGGTTTTGAATCTAGAACTCATGTGAAAATGATAACAATACAAATTAAAACATCCCACAATTAGAAACATGTTCTACAACCAAGAGTTAAATTTGAAATAGACTTATTAATCAACCATACATCTAATCTAAGAGCATGCATAAGAAATCATAGACTGAAATATAAAATGCATGGGAAAATTGGTACCTTGAGTGGGCCCTTGATCCAGGTGACAAAAAGCCTCAGAATAAATCAACACACACACTCACAACTCATACAACAATATAAACATGAACCGACTTTTATTCCAATAGAAAATTGTGTTCAGAAAATAACAAAAGTACAAAGGTTCATTTGAGTGACATAATGTCTATCTCCTCTGCCCTCTTGGGACAAATATGATATACGTACAACATGGAATTGAATCCCATGAAAAAAAACTAGATAACATGAAGAAACAACTAGCTAAACAAAGCAAAAACTAAAACTATGTGCCTGGCTCGATCCAAGCAATGATAGGGCTCAAACCAAGTTCACATGGGTAGCTTGGGTGAGGAATAATTCATCCAAAACATCAATGATACTTTCAGGTGCATCCAAGATACCTAGGCAACGAATGGGAAGCAAGATACCCATACAAAGATGCTCTAGATGATCCCCACGATGCAAAACAATGGTTATCCATGGAAGCAACAACTCCAACAGCTCCCTGGAATGGAAACATGAAGTAATGACGCCCATAAACCATAATATTATCCACATGGTCCAATTTCCTTCTCAATATCTTTCAAAACCAATTTCATAATACATAGAGATTTTATTGTTAGCCCGAGGAAAGAGCCTGCACTTCATACTTTAGGTTAGACATATATGTCAAAATGTAAGAAACTTTTATCAAACATCCTAATCCGTTTCATAGAAAAACAATCAAATTATAGTTTGTTAATCCTAAGACCCAATTCATCATAAAACAATTAAATGACTGACACATGGATGTACAAGTGAGGTAGAAAGAGGGTAAAGTAGAGGTAAACTCAAGCCTAAAATATACCATATGAGGGTATTGACAACAATAAGGAAATAAAGAACCAAGGTCAATGTGTAACCCAAAATAAAGAAGCATATCTTAACTAGTAACAAAAAGTGGGTTGCTAAGGGATCAACAAATATCCTATCCCCATTACTTTTGATACTTTATTAATGTATGAGGCCACCTTCCTTTAATAAGGTCCACTAAATAGTTATTTAATAGTCACTCATTGTAAAAAGGGTCCTCTTTATTAACAACACCCGAATTAGTTAGTATTCCCTCATTATAATTGGGATTGTAGGTAGTTAATATTTTCAATGGATAGATATGTATTGAGTAGAAGGTTATGTAATGTTTTTCCAATAATTCTTATTTTATTTGAGAGCTTTTCTTTAGGAGGTTGCAGTGCCCTGTTTTACCTAGCCATTCGAAGAGACCTTCTTTATAATTGAAGGTTGTCTTCCATATATCAGTTGGTTTGATGGGAACCTGGTGGTAGCCAGACTTTAGGTCAATCTTGCTAAAGAACTTTTCCCCCTTGAGTTGGTCAAGAAGTTCATCAATCCTGAGAATTAGGTACTGGTTCCAGACTTTGATTTTGTTTAAGGTTCTGTAATCAATGCCGAGTCACCAAGTCCCTTCCTTCTTCTGCACCAACAAAATTGGGATTTCGCAAGGGGAGGAGATGGGTATGATGTGCCCCTTTTGAAGAATATCTTGGATCTGACGCATGATTTCATCATTTTCCATCAGCGAGTGACGATAGACTGGTCCATTAGGTAGAGGTGCACTGAGGGTCAGATCTATTGGATGCTTGACTTGGAAGTGCGTCGGTACCCCGATGGGTGAGGAGAATATCTCTCTGTATTCTTCCACGATCCCGTCCACTTGCTTCTGCTGCAGAGAGAGGTTCTATGTAGAGGCCACAGATGTGGGTGCGACCTTCTACTTACTATGAGCACAGATAACAGAGAAGAAGAACTTCCTGGTCTATGAAATGACCTTACTACATTTCTTAGCAAAGATTAAAGAAATAGCGGTAGGCAGTGATACCTTTGGTATTCTGTACAATTGTCTACCCAAAGTAATAATAAAATTGTAGGGTCTAGACTCGTACACAACATGATGCTTCCACAAATATGGTTGTCCTAAAAGAACATCAAAAACTTCAACGGGAGAAATATCACATAATACCTAATCTTTGAAAGGCTTGATGTCGTAGGGTAGACGACATTGTTGGTTGACACAAAGATCTCTTCCTTGGCAAAGCTAGCCAATGGTGTAGGGCTGCGGGTGTGGCTTCATTTGTAGGTCTAGCTGCTTGACGACCTCTATTGAAATTAGGTTATTCTAGATGTCTCTATCGACAATGAAATGAAGCGAAGCCCTCTTTACCCACATCTATGAGTGAAAGAGGCATTCCCCTTCCTTTGGTTCTTCTAGTTCATTTGGCCGGATTTTGGTGGTAGAGACAGTGGCACTGGGTTCAACATTGATAATTCGCTTCCCTCCTTCGGGATTTGATTTGGAATCAGAATCGGCCTCTAACTTGGAAGCCTCCAACTCATCCACAAGTGACTTCTTAGAGAAACATTCTTCAGTGTTGTTCCAAGGGATTTTATGGTACTCACACCATTTTCATGCGTCCTTCTTCATCTTCCCATTTCCCTTCTTTTGTTGCGGTTTGGACTGGTTTTCCTAAGAGTGTACATCTCGACTCAGTCCCTTGATATGTGGGTTGGGGCTGCTTTTTCCCTACTTTGGCTGTGAGGAGTTTGTAAATCCAAACTCTCGCCTCTTCTACTTAAATTTATACTCAATCTTGACAGTGTATCTATAAGCCATATCCAATGAGGCAATGCCCATAAACTCCATTTTTATTTGAATGTATATATCAAACATCCACAGTATTTGAGCACCATATGACACTCAGAGTCTTTGATACCCAATTTGGTGCCCAGGGTATAGAAAATATTGGTGGAATCTAGTACTGTCTGGTCCCTTTCTTGATGTAGGGTGGTCCATCTGGTATACTAGTCCTCGTAGCTTCAAACAGGGTAGTATCGTTCTTTAATGGTGTCCCAGAAGGAATTCCATATAGGGCCACCACAAATATTGCAGATTCCTATACGACCCTTTTCTCAGAGTAAGTATCCCACGAGTCCTTAACATGGGGGATGACCTTGAGGAGTGAAAAAGTAATATTTTCCCTATCGAAAAAATTATGGACCGAAAAATACCCTTCGAGAAGATTCAACCATTTATCTACAACATCTGCATCTATCGGTCCTTCAAATAATGGAATATCAAAATTTACCTATACCTTGAAGGGGGTTGCATGGCCGTTTGATGAAGATGCTTCTTCTGTGGGCAACTGTCAAAGGATCTGTGCAAATTTGTCCATCATTTTGTTCCTTTGTCGGCTTCCTCGAGAAAAATTTTAATAGGATCTCCTACTCCACCATATTTATTTTCGTCCCCCATGGGTTGTTGTCGGGCTTGGCACAACCCATCTTGCAATGGCTCGATTGGTTCAAGTCCCAACTTCTTGTAGCCAGATCTTGTTGGGGACATGCACGAAGAAAAATAAATGAATAAAAGACTGCTCTCATACCACTGATCCAGATTTAGGAGCAGAATGAACTGATTATAGACTGAATACAATAAACACAGAGATATGAAGATTAACACAGATATCCAATGAACAATATCTTATATTAAATAAATGAAATAGGCTGAAACTGTAAAATTGTAGAACTGAAACACTTTCCCGAATGGTGGTATCTATCCTTGAGAAGAGATGTAGCTGCTACGCACATTCATTTGAGCAGAATGATTACAATGAGGCTCTAGAGGCCTTTTTGATATTACTCATGAATGCCAAAATCCTAGACATCCAAAAACCTAACCCTAGAAGGTGAAACACCAAAATTCATGTGGGCCCCTATGGGTAAGTTGGTACCTCAACTTCCCAAGGTCATAACTTTTGCATACGACCTCTGTTTTAGGTGCGTGATAACCTATTGGAAAGGTATTTCACAGAACTACACATTTCGCCATCAAACTCTGACTTTGTCTACAATTTGACTGTGGCGAGCCAAAAAAACAATGTTTAGGGCCCCAAAACGACCCTGGAAGTACAACAAGATGTGCTGACATGAAAACATACAAAATAAGCCAGTTGGATTAGGAGAGAGGCCACTAGTATCCACCTAGAGGATGTGTATGGATTCATACAGCCTGAGAAATGTAGAACCCACGGTTACAAACAAGTCAATAAGAACATGTTGAACAAAAAACGCACAAGAGGAGCCAGTTGGAATATGTGGGTGGCCACCAATATCCACCTGGATCACTATCTGAGTTGGAACGAACTGCACTCAACTCCCCTGGCTTGCTGCTAAGTCGCCCTTCTTCTCTAAGTTGAATCGACCTCCTCTTCCTCAACCAACACCCTCCTCTTTAGCTCAACACAACGATGTGTTTTTTTCCTTCACCCTCAACCTCCTCTTATCTCTCTAATTCACTTTTCCTAGAGGCTTCTATAAGCCTCCAAAAATTCACTTTAGTGAATTATTAATTTTTGAAAAAAATGAGTTTTCAGAAATATAGGTGAAAAGTCAATAAAAGTCATTTAAATGACTTTTATACTTTTCCTAAGTTAAAACTTAGGATAAAATTAATAAGGCTGATCTAGGTGTTTAATTATGTCCATCAGCTAGCCTTAGACACGTAGGCTTAGCTGAGACACCTTTTGAGCTACAAAATTAACATTTCCCCCTACTTTCTCCTTCAATTTCTTCTTCCTCTTCCTCTTCCTCTTTGTTTTTCTCTTACGTGTTCTCTTCCCTCTTCTCTTCTCTTATCTCCCCTTTTCCCTCTTTCATCCTCTTCTTTTGTTGAGACTTGCACAATACACAAGGCTATATTTTCACATATGGAAGAATTAAGTATTTAATGAAATAATGTTGAACAAAAGTCTATATTGAATATATCCATGTGTATTGTAAAATGCATTATTTGTGTACACTCCACTGTTGTTATTGCATTTATGTTCTAATTATTTTTTGTTAAGTATCTAATTATGTACAATTACTTTATTATAGATATGGGTTAAGTTACTGAATCTAAATCTAGAGGTCATGGTGATGATAATGGGAGAAAGGATTAAAAAAAAAATGGGAAAACATAAGTAGTTGACACCGATGACAAAAGGAAAAGGTGAATTAATAATCACATACTACATGTTAAATTTTATTCACAAGGATTGAATCATTGTGGATGGAGAGCCCTCAAATATCCATTGGAGTCAATCATAGTAGAGATAATTTTTATCTTGATAAATGAAGTTCTTCATTTTCATTTTCTTTTTTTAAATTAATAGAAAAATAAGACTTATAAGTTATGGAAATAATTATTATGGATGTCTTTGATGGAAATAAAGTGGTATGAGTATGGGCATGAGTTAATCAAGGAAGAATTGAAATATGACCTAAAAAAAAATCTATGTAAAGATGGTAGAGGATTTGTAACTTGTGGCAACCAAGGTAAATTATAATTAATTTTTTCTTTCATTGTGAAAATTTAGTCCTTTTGATTTATTTTTTCTTTAGGTGTGAGAGTTCAATCCTTATTATTAATTACAAGTATGTTAGTTGCCTTTGAATTGTGTTCTTAAAATGAATTTTATAAGAAAGAAGAATACAAAGGTGTGGCTTTGGATGATAACCATAATGTTGATGACATATCAAGAGATCTGATCAATCCGAATCTAGTCAAGGTTTTTTATTTAACTTGTGTACTCATGTAGTTAAGATTAATATTTCCCTAGGGTTGAGGTATAATTTTTTTTTTTTAATGGAAAGAACGTATACCATTGTGTACATGTATATACAATTATCATTTCCATTGCCCAATGGGGTTGAACCGATTGGTGAGGAGTGGAGAGTTTTTCACTAGTGGGCAAGGTTAAATTATTGTCGGAGTTGTTTCTAGAGTGATGGAGTCACCTTGAGGTAGTTGTTGATTGTGTGGTCTCACATATATTAAATGATCTCGTGATCAATGCACACATAAGCAAATCAAATCCCACATCCATGTCCTTCAAATTTAAATGTTAATTGAGTCTATTTTAAATGTTTGAGAGAATAAATTGGTGTTCTCCTCACTTGGGTTCAAAACCCTCTTATGACACATTTTCTCTTATTATATTGAGAAAAATGACAATTATATATCAATTACTCTAAATTTATATATATATATATATATATATTAAAATTCCTATATATTCATAAGTATTAAAATATATTTATTGATTAGAATATAATGAAAATTGCTAAGAAAAAGTTACAATGAATATATTGTTAAATATTTATTTATTAGAAATCATTTTTAATGAAAAAAATTAAAATGACGCCCAAGTGTTATTTCGATGCACAAAAGGATGTAATTTGCAATTTTAATGCATGATAACAATGGAACTTCCACACAAGGTTCGATGCCACCAAGTGCATTGAATTTTGTGTCAGAACTTAAAAAAACCAAGGGAAGCGACACAAATTTCGATGCAAGGGCCTTGGATTATAGTAGTGATAGATCATTTGGTTGTTGATGAAAAAACCCACTTGTCTATTCAATATTCTCTGTTACCGTTCATCGCTAGGGATTTCCAATAGCTAGTTGATCTACAGATGCCCTGAGTTAACTATGCTAGACATTTTGAGATAGAAAATTATAGATGTATAGAGAAGCACATGCAAAACACGCCATAGGGAAAAATAACGATGGCACAATAGATGAAACAACTAGAAGAAAAACTTGAATGACCATGTAGACACTACAACCGTGATGCATTTTTATTCCTTAGAAAGAATCTATTGACCAAGAAAGGGCCTAGGGCGCGAGGAGGTAGTAAAAGTAGCCCATATAGAGACAAAAATGTAGATCTAGAAGGAACATTTCATAGAGAAATCCAAATGTAGAGTAGTAATGATGCAAAAATATTATAGGGCACAAATAACAAACCATTATGTTAATGAAACAATGTTACTATGAAAGTTGTATCAAAAGGGTTATCCCCCTTACATGTAATACTTCATCCGATTATCAATCAAAATATATTATTCTTTTAAATATTCTTTACATGGCGATGTATTCTTCCATCTTTTAGGAATTGTAGGTGCATTCCAACCTTAGAGGTGTACGTGCTCTCAATTTTTTTATTTAATGTTGAAGTAGTTATTTAATGAGAAATCACAAATAATGGAAAACCAAAGCAAAAAAACGCATGGCCATGCTTGACTCCAATTTTCAAAATCAAAACAGATCAATGATAAAACATTCCTCTGCTCTTTTAACAGATTATCTACAGAGTTTAAGATGCTCTGCTCTCTGCTTGTTTGTGTACATTCATCTATCCAACGTTCAATTCCATTGCAGGCTTCTCTGCTGTCTCTCTTCAAAACCAAAGCAAATGTTGATCTTGTATCTCCCAAACGTGCTCTAGACAACAAATCATGCTAATATGCACTTGCTCTCTGCTTTGCGGTATAGCGATCACACCAGGTTGCTCTCTGCTTTGCGGTATAGCGGTCACACCAGGTTTGGCCACGCCAGTCTTCACAAATCTAAGATTTTGCACGAAAAAATAAAACAGAACATCATACTGCGAAGTAGAGAATGAGGTTGTGATATTTGTTAAACTTTCATCTCATATCAGCTTCACTGGACCAATCCCATCACTGACGGAGCCTGCGGTCGTGAATGCCATAAATAGGGTTTATTGATTTATGATTCCCATATCCGTTGGCACTCTCCCCACAAAAGCTTCCCATATCCGTTGGCACGCTCCCCATCTCCGTTAGCAGTCTCCCCAGCCGTCAGCACGCTCCTCATCTCCGTTGGCACTCTCCTCACAAAAGTCTCCCCAGCCGTCAGCACGCTCCCCATCTCCGTTAGCACGCTCCTCACTCCCTCCATCTCCGTTAGAACACTTGCTTCGTTAGCACGCTACCAATGAACTGACAAAAGCTTGCCTCGTGTTAACAAAAAGTTGGTAAAGAGTTATTTGCGTGAACTGACCAGAGTAATCACTAATTAAATGAAAATGCATTAGGTGGAGAGGTGTTAGTATCAATATTGTATTAAAAGAGTGTTTCCCTTACTTATAATACTTCATCAAATTATCAATATTATCAATATAAACATAGGACTCTTTTGAGTATTATTTACATGGAGATATTTTCCTACATCTTTTAGGACTTCCTTTTCAACCCTAAATATAAATGTATAGGTAACCATTTGTACTCTTTATCCTCTTTCATTTTTTTATATGTTTAACTAATATTAGAGACAACTAAAACAACACATGCTAAGTGTCTTATAACACAATGCTTGCTGGTGGAATATATAGTCAAAGCATTATGACTAAATCAAAGATAATGCTAAAATTTTGAATCAAACCTCACCTAAGGTGTATCCTATAAATGTCCCAAAATAAAAATAATCTACTAAAAGTATAAATAATCAAAATAATTCACATATAAATCTCTCAAAATAATCTAGTAAAAGTATAAATAATCAAAATAATTCACATATTTATATATTATGAAATTTGCTATAATATCCTAAGAGTATAATAAGTAATGATTTAATATATACACCAATTAATTAATTAATTTGCAGCATAGGATGTTATTAACCCTTACCACCAACCTTCCTTCCCTCCAAACTGAATGACCCGCACTCAACTAGTAGTAATGGTAGTGCACTGGGCACTCCAAGGTGACTTAATGGTGCCTTGCGCGAACCAGGCTGGGTGTACCAAGCAAGGTACATGCACCAGGCTAACATTCACCTCGGCTTTCATGGCATTCACCCCTGTCAATTCACCAGGCACTATGAAGTCCAGTGCCCTGGAACGCTCTCCTATTCCATCTTTTCCTTGCGCTCGACTGTTCCTTGGATTTCTCTTTGCCTTGTGCTCCACTATTCCTTGGCTCTCCCATTCCATCTTTGCCTTGTGCTCGACTGTTTGGCCAGCCATCATCAATCCTCCATTATCTCTTTCCTAATCCTTACTTGAACGCCCACACCATGCCTAGAGAGAGGGGAAAATCCAAAAGGGGTATGTTGTACTACAATGCCCTTACCAGACGCAATAGACTCCCCCTCTCTCAGCTTTCCCTCATCACTACCAGTCATCCCAACCAAAGTTATAATTGGCCTCAGCAACCCCGACCTCCAACCTCTATTCCCACAATTGACTATGGAAACTTCCCAATCGAGGAGGAAATTCTCCCTCTTGAGAAGCTCGCCCCTCCACTTAGCTTTCACCCGAAAATTGTCTTTCTCAGAGCCCATACTCCGAATCATTTTTATGGCACCAGAGAATGCATGGTGGAGGAAGAAATTCCTCCCAGTTGGAAAACATATATTCCAACGACAACAACAGATGCAGACTTGGAGATGGATGCAGAACTAATAGAGGATCTGCGTCCGCCCACCCCAATTCGACTTCGGGATGAGCATGTTCCACTCATTTTTGAGCTGCGACAGAAACTTGATGACCAGGCACACATCCAACAAATCTTGGGACAATGAATGGACCTCCTGTTCGACACCATGACGGAAGCTCCAACAAGAAAGAAGTGCCCAACCTGCAGCCAAAAATTTGTCCGAGCCTACAACGCCCATGGCAGCCTGAGCCTGAGCTTGCATTTGGACTAGCTCCCCTAGGTCTATGTTTTTCTTTTGGATATGTCAATTACACAGAGAATTGAGATTCTCTATCAGATGATGTATGTCAGTCAGCCATGGTCACTGGTTAGTCGGTCACTGTGACCATTTTTGTCAGTTAGACATTTTCACGGTCTTGTTCAAACAGTTACAATTGCTCTTGAATTTTGATGACCACCTATCCTAGTTTCCCAGATGTGGCAGAATAAAAAACTCTAAATTTTGTAATACTACATATATTTATGAATATCAATATATAATTACTTTTATTTAAAAATAAATAAATATATACACCAATTAATAGAAAGAAAGCTCTAAAAGTATAAATAATCAAAATACTTCACATATTTATATATTATGAAATTTGCTATAATATCCTAAAAACCTAAAAGTATAATAAATAATGATTTAATATATACACCAATTAATAGAAATAAGTGTTTAATTATTGCTAGAAAAATTTCTGTTGAGGTTAATAAATAATTTGAATATAATTTCTTGGTCTCTTTATTTGCTTTATTTGTTGATAATTCATAGAATAATGATTCTACGATGAACATGAAAAGGGTTTCCAACTTTAAAAATGTTACTTTGTTGTGTAAAATTTCCAATATTAATAACCTCTAAACATTTAGATAGTTTGGTGGTTGGGTTTCATGGTCGGTGAGAGGGTTAATTTAAAAAATATTATTAAGTTGTCTCAAATTCCAATATTAGTAATATCTCAATATTCGGATGGTACGGTGGTTGGGGTTTTATGATATAATTTAGTAATTGGATGGTGGGGGTGGTTGGGTTTTCATGGGCATAATTAATTGGAAGGTAGGGTGGTTTGATAGTATAATTAATTTTTTTTGGTTTGTAAAAGGTTTTGGATTTTAAAAATATTATTATTTTATTTTAAATTCTTAATATTTATAGGATTTTAATATTTAAATATTGGATTTTAATATCTAAATATTGAGGTGATTGAATTTGAGGATATGTTTAAATTTTTTATTATAAATATTTAATGTTAAGATAAATTGTATTTTAATTTTTAATTACAAAATTAATAATTTCAAATGATTTTTATTGTAAATATAAAAATTAAAAATAAATTCATTATTATAAAAATTAATCAAAATAATACACACCAAATTGATGTCGATTTCGTTCACAAAACTAGAGATAAACATAATGATTTTTTTATTATTATTTATGATTGGAAAAATGATCACCCAATTACTTAAGTCGAAATCTTTCAATTTTTTTGAATCATTTGAAAAACCAATACCTTCAAATCATAAGTGGGCCAATGTGACGATGGGAAAAAATCTTTCTGAATCATTTGGACAATACACGTTCTTCACGGCTACGATGGGAAGACGATCAGTCTGAATCAAAGTTCTTCACATTACAGGAGTAGGAATTGTGGCGTTTTCCAGTTTTTAAATCTTCATAAATGAAAGTTCAAAGATAGTTGAAGGCCTTAAGTTCAATAGCAGGCGACAGTTCATGCAGTCTTTATCACAGAATTTGATTGGTTCAAGGCCTTAAGTTCAATACCACACGACAGTTCACGCAGTCTTTATCACAGAATTTGATTGATTTTGCTACTTACCTTAAGGATGGTTGAAGGCCTTAAGTTCAAAACCAGGCGACAGTTCACGCAGTCTCTATCACAGAATTTGATTGGTACCACCGATATTTATGGGAGTTCTTACGGTTGATTTTGCTACTTACCTCCAGGCTCCAGTGATCCGAACCTACAATCAGGTGGCTCCCTGTAGGCTCTTCTCCTCGTTATTCCCTCGATGCATCTGGTGATAACATTGAGGTCCTCTGCAAATAGCAACAAATTCTCGCAGATGTGGAGAACAGTGACAAAGTCTGCAAGGCTTTGACAAACGATTTCTTTGAGATAGGCTTCTGCGCGTGATTCCAAGCTTTCTTCGCCATAGTAATCATTTCCGGGTATCTTGCAGCACATCTGAGGATTTCCATGTTTAAGGATGTGATTTCTAGGTTTACACCATAACAGAACTTCACTGACAGTTCGAAGGCATCTGCTCCTCCTGGCATGTCTTGGAGATGGACTTTTCCATCTTTNTGGATTCTACCAACTGTTTTCGGATCCTACCACTTCAGGACACCGGAGGGAATTTGTGAAGTGCCAAAATGGTTCCTTCTACTTCTACAAAAATGTCATTTGGGACTTCCGACAGCAGCCTTTCGTTTGTGTGCCTTATTTATGGAGTGTTGATCACATCATGGAGCTTGTGAGCTCTCTCCCTCGACACCTCACACTTGGGATTTCTCCCTCGATGCCTCACACTTGGGCTCTCTGACATGTGTGTTGGCTTGCGCTGGCATTTAGTCCTACGCTCAATATCCCTACCCTCATTCTTCACTGTCTTTCTGCCATTGTGGCAGTTCTATGCGCAGATCGACCCGCGTTCTCCTCATATTCACATTCACCGCATTTTTCCCCATCGATTAATTTGTTTTTGAGGTCACGACTGTGCAGATACCTGAGCATCAAGTGTTTTGAAGCTTCAAAGGAATGAATATCTGAAAAGGTCGGGTCTAGAATGGAGCTCTTTTACTATGTCATTTTTGGAGTACTGTCATCCATCGTAGCAGTTTTTGAGCTCAACAAGAAAAACAAGGATCGATTTTCG